>JAXGGA010013921.1:0-33654 GCA_038373865.1 Uloborus plumipes
AGCAAGTTCGTTGCTTACGTAAAAAATATTTAACCAATTGCTTGATTATCCCGAGTTATCCCGGGCTCGTATGAGTTGCAGGGAGTTATTATCCAGAAAACAATTGGGTGAAACTAAATGATTTTACACTTATAAAAAATTAAAAATTCAACTTGAAATCTACATATTTTGTTAATTTCATTCCTTCGTAGTTAAAAATTAAATAAAAAAAGAAAAAGATTTTTTTTTGCAATTTTTTTCAAAAAAATGTGTAAGGGAAGCAGTTAATAAACATATCAATAATGCTTTTTGATTAGATTCAATAAAGCATAACTTATGAGGAACATACACCAATAGCTAATTTTAGGCTATAATAGGTAATCTTTGTTGCTGCAAAAATACTTAAAACGCAAAAAAAAAAAAAAAAGGCGTGAGAGAGCGACTTTTTTGTAGTGAGTTGAGCGCAACAAAATTCAGCACAACAAACGAAAGAAACGGTTTTCTTTTTATCATGACTTAAATATCTTTAAAAAAATTTAAAAATCGTTTTGTACGAAATATCCCAAGTAGCATCAACTCATCGGATTTTGCTCGGCCGATCAACAAACTCCTCGTAAACTGATCCTGTAACACACGATGATATCGTTCCGATCAGTATCCGAGCACGGTTTTCGATGAGTTACTTTTCATCGGAAAGCGATATCCTTCCGATCAACTTTCCCGATGAAAATAAGATGAGTTATATTCCATCGGAAAACGATATCCTTCCGATCAAGTTTCCCGATGAAATTCCTCGGCACGGGAATCTCATCGTATTCTCATCGGATTTTGCTGCTCGGATTCTGCTCGACCGATGAGACATATTGGATCATCGGCCGATGAGAATTTCATCGGGTTTCGATGAATGGCCGATCATCGGCCGATGAGATGATGCTGCTAGGGATGTATTTGTCTAAAAGTTTTGTGACATCACAACATATTAGATTGCTGTGTAGATATAATGCAAAAAAATCTGGTATGGGTCCCACACTACTTCCTTTTACGTGTAAATTTCTTTGTAGATGCCTTAGTGTTAAAATAGTGCCAGGAGTGAGCAAGGTAGCAATTTGAACATTTACACCCCTAGTTTGCCACGAAACAATGAAAACAAATGTTTTACAATGATTCATTTTCTAAATATCGCCGATTTTAACATCATTCAGTGGATTTTTCACGAAATATCGCCAATAGCGCCAAATTGAACCCAAATTCAAAAAATATTTTTTTCGCCAAATTTGTCGCCAACTTGGCGATATGTCGCCAAGTTGGCGTCAAACACTTGGCGACCAAAAGCTTGGCGACATATCGCCAAGTGGTCGCGCCAATTCATATCACTTGAGTCTGCATTGAAATTAACACTGATTTACCCCCCAAAAGGGGTAAAACACCCCCTTGGGAACACTCAAATGCAACCACAAGGGGAGGTGCACACCTAGACCATCCTCAGAGCCTACATACCAAGCTAGAAGCTTCTATGACATTTAGTTTTTGAGTTATGCGACCCACATACGCACATAGGCACATACAGACGTCACGAGAAAACTCGTCGTAATTAACTCGGGGGTGGTTGAAAATGATTTTTCGTTTGGTTATATGTTGGCAGGTACATATGCACGTGCTGACAGGTCGAAAAAA
This sequence comes from Uloborus plumipes, assembly GCA_038373865.1. Lineage (NCBI taxonomy): Eukaryota > Metazoa > Arthropoda > Arachnida > Araneae > Uloboridae > Uloborus > Uloborus plumipes. The sequence continues at coordinate 1,654 of JAXGGA010013921.1, forward strand.
CGACTCAATATTCATTCAGGGGTGAGCAAAATCAAAATTTAGACCCAAATTTGAGTGATTTTTTTTTCGCGATCACAATACTTCCTTTACTACGTAAAAGGAAGTAAAATAATCTGGTATGGACCCCACACTACTTCCTTTTACGTGTAAATTTCTTAGTAGTTGCCTTAAGTGTTAAAAAAAGTGCTTGGAGTGAGTAAGGTAACAATTCAAATATTTACTCCCCTAATCTACCACGAAACAATGCAAAAAATATTTTACAATGGTTATTTTTCTAAATATTGCTGATTTTAATATCATTTAGTGAATTTTTCGCTAAATATCGCCAATAGCGCCAAATTGAACCCAAATTCAAAAAATAATTTTTTCGCCAAATTTGTCGCGTCAAACACTTGGCGACCAAAAGCTTGGTTACACGTCGCCAAGTGGTGGTGCCAATTCATATCACTTGAGTCTGTATTGAAATTAACATTGATTTACCCCAAAAAAAGGGTAAAAGACCCCTTTGGGAACATTCGAATGCAATCACAAGGGGAGGTGCACAACTAGACCACCCTCAGAGCCTACATACCAAGCTAGAAGTTTCTACGGCATATAGTTTTTGAGTTATGCGAGCCACATACGCACTTACATCCGCACATACGTACATACAGACGTCACGAGAAAACTCGTCGTAATTTACTCGGGGGTGGTCGAAATTGATTTTTCGGCTGTTTGTATGTTGTTAGGTACATATGCACGTGCTGACAGGTCGAAAAAACTACGCGACATTCACTCAGGGGTGAGCAAAGTCAAAATTTAGACCGAAATTTGAGTGAAATTTTTTTCGTGATCACAATACTTCCTTTACTACGTAAAAGGAAGTAAAAATCAACGCGGCAAATGCTGTACAGTAAATTTCAGCGATATTAAAGTCACAATTTTTGCATTTAAAAAGTTTTAATTTTTTACACATAGTATAATGTGTTTTCAAAAAAGTTTTTCCAAAATTATTCCCTCAGAGTGTAAATAAAACACACAAAAAACTCATTTTTAAGCAATAAAGAGTTGATTAATGGTCTCCTATTTTGACATTTATTAAAAACATCTGGCTCCCTAGTGGTTTAGATAAAATTAATATCATGCATTCGAAACATTTTCGTTTTAAAATACCGTGCATATTATGTTATTATTTAGAACTTAAAATCCATCAATTATAAAAAAGGCTATCATTTAAAAAGTTTTTAATACAACTGTAATGCTATATTTGAAGCAATTATTAATAGCTTGCTCTGAAATTTACATTTTTTGAACAAGAAAAATATCACTTTTTTGTCTATTGCTCCCCGAGGGTTACTTATGGTTAGTGTTTTAATTAGTTTTTTTTATTATATCTGTTTATAAACTACATTTTAAAAATATATGAAATATAAATGCTACTTAAAAATATTTACTTGGAAAAAAATGAAGATACGTTTAAGAAAACTTTCATCTAACATGTATTTTATTCTGATGACATAGTAATGAATCAGTTTGTAAAAATCTTTCTTCGTTTTTGGCAGTAATTTTCATTTGAGACACACTTTCCACTCTAAAATCGTCTCTATCAGGTGTGTAAGTATGAAACCGGAATTTTTCTACAGAAAAAACGCGTTTATTGTAATGATATGATACAAGGTACCGTATTCAAAGTATTGTCCGTCGCTATCTATACATTTTTGCCATCTTTCTGGCAATTTGTGGATTCCGTGCCAAAAGAACTGTTGATCTTTTGAGGCAAACCAGTGATCGAGCCATTTTCGTACAGCTTCATAAGAAGTCAAGCGCTGCTCAGCGATTGCGTGTCCCATCGATGCAAACAAGTAATAATCGGATGGGGCAAGGTCCTGTGAGTAAGCCGCATGCAAAAGAATCTCCCAACGGAGCGACTCTATCGTTTACTAGACCCGTTTTGCTTTGTGTGCTGATGGATCGTCATGCAGCAAAATCACCTTGTGTTGTCTTTGTCGGTATTCTTTTCGTTCTGCACTCAAAGCTCGATTCAAATTGGTCATTTGATGTCGGTAGCGTTCAGTATTGACAGTTTCCCCATGTCTTCGTCCAACAAGGCTTGCAGGTCAGCGTCTTCAAACTTTTTCGGTGGTCTTCCACGTTCTTCGTTCCTCACGTCAAAATCGCCACTTCTGAACCGTTTGAACCACTCGAAACACTGTGTTTTACCGAGAGCATGCTCACCATACGCCTTCACAAGCATTCGATTCGATTCGGCTGCGGTTTTCTTCAGATGAAAACAGAAAACTAGTGATGTCGGCAAATCGTAATTTGTTGGCACAAAACTCGACATGTTTATCTCTAATAAACTAATGCTACTGAATGAAACTCGTGTTATTGTGAGTTGGAAATCTTTGTCTGATATCAATACAACAACAAGACACCGCTGACGTGATGAGTCGGTAACTACATCGATATCTAGCGCCACCAATGGGAAATTCCGGTTTCATACTTATATATATATATATATATATATATATATATATATATATATATATATATATATATATATATATATATATATATATATATATATATATATATATATATATATATATATATATATATATATATATATATATATATATATATATATATATATATATATATATATATATATATATATATATATATAGATAGATAGATAGATAGATAGATAGATATAGATATATAGATATATTTAGACTTTTGAAAGAGTTTATATTTTTCTGATTTTAACGCATTTTGCTGACATAAGCATAGAGAACAGTCGTTGAAGTGTCTAAAGTGCAGAGATTATTAACCACTGATTATGGTCGTGGGTGTGGATGACGGTACTTAAAAAATTCTACCGCTTTACGTAGACTTTTATCTGTTCATGTAAAAAATGGGTTTTTCAAAAAATAGTACCAACACATTATATATTATTTTTATGCCACTTTTTTTTATTTTAATTCTCTGCTGTTTTTTTCTTCTTAGAGGCTACATAGGACACAAAAAATGATTTATTTCAATTATGATCTATATGCCTGAAACTTTGTGTGCTTATATTATTATTATATATTTATTATATCTAAAAGCATTATAAAAAAAAGGTGCAAAAACAATGAATACTTTTTTTGAAATTTAAAATGAATTTTTTTTTAATAAAATTTCAAAATGCTCCATGCGTCACAATTTTTTTTTTCAAACTCTAAATTTCCACTTGATTTCCAATCATTAGCAATGATTGCATAAATTTATGCATTACATGCAATGTTTTATGAGATATCTGAAAATGAAAATTTATATGAACTTTTCAGCCAAAAATTTTCATTTTCAGTCACCTTTTAGATGTAGTAAATATACAATAATATAAATACACTAAGTTTTAGACATATAGATCAATAATTGAAAAAAAAAATTTGTCCACTGTAGCCTTAAAGGTACCGTAAAATGGGGTGTATAGGAACAGTGGGGTCAATCGGAACAAAACTTCCCGACCGTACAAAGAAATTCTTCATAAATATACTATTGGGTATTTTTCGCCATGAATTTTTTTTAGAAAGGTAAGATCATAGGAAGTAGGAAAAAATTACTTTTGTCAATATGGCAACGCTACAGGCTTCTAAGGAGGGCTGCACGTGGAATGCTAGAAAACATCACATTTTCATAGACTGCAAAACTTCATATGCATGAACAAACCTTCTTATATTTAAAAACCAAGAGTGGTATGTTTCAATTATACATGTATCTGAAGAACAGAATACCACATTGGAATTTACATTTTTCATACATTGTGTCATAAAAGTGAAGAATTCTGAAAAATGCCATAGGAAAAAAAAATGCGGGGTGAATCGGAACACTTAGTTCTGTTGTTCCAATTCAAACTTATTTGAAGAAAACTGTTTGAAAAATCAAGATTCTAACCCAAATTCTTCTAATCAAGACAAGGACAAGGATTTATTACTTTTTATTCCTTCTAGTGAGCAACTAGATCTTAGAATGACAAAAAGTTGCAGATTTCAAAAGATTTTTTCTCCAGGAGACTTTTTTGTACTTAAAGTACGAGGGGGAAAGTCACATAGACTTTATGTAGTAAAAGTTCAGCACACATACAGTGATGAATAAGCGAAAAAATCTTTCAGGACAATCCCCGAAACCCAGACATTTCAAGAAACTAAAGAAAAGGCAGAATTTATCCCAGAAGATGTTATGAAAAAACTTAAGCCAAGTCACAATTGCTAGTTTTAAAGACAAGTACATATTTGTGGACTACATGAGTGACTTTCATTCATGTTAAATCTTTGTATTTCAGTTCAAAAGCATTTCTTAAAATTACTTTTCATTTTTCATAAGTTCAAAATTATTTTGAATTTTGACAAATTATAAACCTTCACTGGTATTGAAATTATACATTTATTTGACAGTAATTATATGTTCTTATTCTCCTCCATCAATATTACTCGTGTTTGTGAGACCTATTACAGGTTAAAGTGAAAAAAGTAAAAATTTTAACATGTGTTCTGATTGACTTCTATCAGCGGGGTGATTCGGAACACCCATAATTTCCTATATATTTCAATAATAATTGTTCAAAATGTTTTGTCTTTGCTTGGAATATCAAAAGTAAAGCAAGACCGAAGTTTTTACCCAAAAAACCAAATTAAAAAAAATCTTTTAACTGCTTTTTTTTACAATGAAAGTTGAAAAGTGTTCCGATTCACCCCATTTTACGGTATAACACTTACGTATAAAAATTAATACAATCACTTATCTTCACAATTAAATATTATTGTGACAAAACATATGAAGCCTTACAATGCAGGACTTTAACAGTAGTTACAGGGGTTCTGTGGTAGAAGCTTTACTTTATATATCGCAGGTCTTGGGTTCAATTCCCACCGGTGCCCAGAATGTTATTTCTTTTTTTCGGGCTATAAAGTTTTCCCGTGTTGTCTTATATTAATACGCTTTTATTAGATTCACATGTGGGTTTGTTTGTTTGTATGTAACTCTGAATAAAAGATAAAATTCACATTCTTTACAAACATAGAAGTGATATATTAAATACTATTATTAATACTAAAGGCCAAACTGTATTACATTTTGATGTATTATAAGTGCATGCAAATTTAGAGGACATTCAATAGTTTTGAAAATCAGTGGGAAATCAGTTAGATTATTGTAAAATATACACAGCTTAAAACAATTAAAGATATTGAGATTTTGGGTTGATTTTGCACCTAAAGACCATTTTGGTTGATTAATACATGATCGACTACACGTAGTAAGCTATAAGAGATAAAAATTACATTTGTTTGGCAGAAAAAAATGCTTTTAATTCAACTTTTATGTACAAAAGGGAAAAAATGCATTTTCTGAAAATTAGGAAAACAAATAAAAAAGGGTTTCCTTTGAAGAAAACAACTTTTAGTAGAGGGTATGGTTTCCCCGGACAGCTAGTATCTGGGGAAGCAATGTTAAACACCTCTGAGGCATGGACTCAATGAGGGTATTCAGGGGTTGGAGCATTCTGCCCCACTCCTCCTGAAGAGCTCTTTCGAGTGCTTGGAAAGTTTCTGGAGGTGATAGGCGTACAGCCACTTGTCTTCCTAGGATATCCCAAACATGCTTCTATTGGGTTCATATCCGGAGAACACACTGGCCATTCCCTACGTATTATTTCTTCTTCAAAAGAAAATCATTCACGGAGTAAGCACGATGTGGCCTTCAATTGTTGTCCATTAAATTGAAGTCATCTCCAACTGCTGCAGCGTAAGGGACGACGATAGGTCTGAGGATCTCATCCCTGCATCGATGATCAGTCAGAGTTCCATTCCGGAAGATATGGAGGTCGGTAGACCATCAATGGAAACACTGACGTATACCATTACACCTCCACCACCAAATACGACACTTTTGCGCACAAATACTGGATTATTTCTTGTGCCACGTTCCCTCCAGATGAAAACTCGCCTATTATCAGGATGAAGGGAAAAACGGGTCTCATCAGAGAACAGTAAATTGCACCACTCATTTCTTCCTCAACTAACGTGCTCCGTTGCCCACTCTCTACGGGCACGACGGCGACTTGCACTTAATCTGACACATACCATTGGTTGTCTGGCATACACTGTTAAAAATTCAGGAAACTTTTATGGTAAATACTACTGTAAAATGTTGCATTTACAGTAACGAAAATATTTACAGTAATTTGTACCATAAAAAAGAAACGATTACAGCGCCAGTTGATAAACCACGTGATTTACTGAGCGAAGCACGTAATACTCAATTTCTGTTCGCCTTGTGTGATCTATTCGGTACAGTGGATAGAGAAGCGAAGTACGATAACTGCGTCTTGGGTTCGATCCTAGCTGCTCGCAGTTTTTAACTCTACTTTTCTCTACCGTAAAATTTTACAGTAAAATTGGATTTTACGGTGAAAGTTACTGGCAACATAGATGCCAGTAACTTTTACCGTAAAATTTCAGGAAAATTTTTAACAGTGTACATGCCAACGATGTGGAGTCGATTTCGAACAGTTTGTGTCGAAACACGGGTGTCAGCAGCCGAGCAAAGTTATCGTTGCAGTTGAGTGGCACTCACATTTTGGTGAATCCGAGTCGATAAAACTAAATAGAGGTCTTTATTGTGCGTTGTAGCTGGTCTACGTCCTTGTCCTGATCTATGGTCAGCACTTACAGTCTCTAGAAAATGGTTCCAGACCCTGGAAACTACACGTAGAGATACTCCAATGGCTTCCGCTACCTCGGCTTGTGTTTGGACCTCCCTCTAGTCTGCCAACAACTCTAGAAGCTGCTGAATTGGTCAAATGTCTTCGTTGAGACATGGCACACATCGGAACAGTGCTCTTACAGAACGTCGATCATTCTTTTCTGCATTATCTTATAGTAAAGTGAGAATGAAATTTTATTCGCTACAGCTAAAGAGTCATTTTCGACGTCAAACTCAAAATTTGCATACTATGAAGTTTGGAAATGAGCAAAATTTACATTTATAACTCTCTTCTTCCCTTTTATGCAACAAAAAAGTTAAAACATGTTTAAACCAATTTTTTATAGGAAACTTACAATATCCTTTAATTGTTTTGAGCAGTGTAGTTCAGCCTTTAGTATTAATGATAGTATTAAGTATATTACTTTTATATAAGTAAAGAACGTGAGTTTTGTAGTTTAAAATTTCTCAGAAAGACTTCATATTTCAGTTGTACTGAGTTTGATTATAAATTATACTGAGTTTAACTCTCTTAAGTTGAGATCAGTTGTACTGAGTTTAACTTTAAAAGCGTATTTTGTAGGTTTTTTAAACTATAATTTAATTTTGGTAAATAAAGAAGTCCTACCTCTCTAGGCAAGGAACAACAAAAGCTTTTGTCGGAGGTCTTTACTTCAATAAACTTACATTGTGTGGATTGAAAAATGCGTTCCTTGCAACGCCGATGCACGTGTTTGTCTATTCCTGCGCATTTGTGCTTTTTACTTCCTTTTACGTAGTAAAGGAAGTATTGTGATCGCGAAAAAAAAAATCACTCAAATTTGAGTCTAAATTTTGATTTTGCTCACCCCCGAATGAATGTTCAGTACTTTTTTCGACCTGTCAGCACGTGCATATGTACCTACCAACATATAAGCAGCCGAAAAATCCTTTTCGACCACCCCCGAGTCAATTACGACGAGTTTTCTCGTGACGTCTGCATGTACGTGTGTGCAGATGTATGTATGTATGTATGTGGGTCGCATAACTCAAAAACTATATGCCGTAGAAGCTTCTAGCTTGGTATGTAGGCTTTGAGGATGGTCTAGTTGTGCACCTCCCCTTGTGGTTGCATTCGAATGCCCCCAAGGGGGTGTTTTCCCCCTTTTTTGGGGGTAAATCAGTGTTAATTTCAATGCAGATGAATTGGCACGACCACTTGGCGATATATCGCCAAGCTTTTTGTCGCCAAGTGTTTGACGCCAACTTGGCGACATGTCGCCAAATTTGGTGAAAAAAATATATTTGAATTTGGGTTCAATTTGGCGCTATTGACGATATTTTGCGAAAAATCCACTGAATGATGCTAAAATCGGCGATATTTAGAAAATGAATCATTGTAAAACATTTGTTTTGCATTGTGTCGTGGCAAACTAGGGGTGTAAATGTTCGAACTGCTATCCTGCTCACTTCTAGCACTATTTTAACACTAAGGCATCTACAAAGAAATTTACACGTAAAAGGAAGTAGTGTGGGACCCATACCAGATATTTGCAATGTTGTAATTTTTGCTTTTATTTAAGATCATATTAATTTGTTCATACAATTCGTTACAGAAAAAAAATGTGCTTGTTGATAAAAATATAATTTGTGTTTACAGTCGGGGAAAAACGATTTTAAAGAATGATTTTTAATTTTCGTCTTTTTGGATTCCATGAAGAAACTTTTTTCATACCGTGAAATCCTATAAAATAATTTATAACTATCACATAGTTATTAAAGATTAGACAATAGAACCTTTTATTCACATAAAATGAAAATAGCCTGCGCCCCCCCCCCCCAAAAAAAAGCAATAAAATATCTCTTTCCGAGTAAAATGCAAACGGAGCAATTTTCTACAAGCCGAGGGAATTAGCAACTAATGTGTCAGATATTTTTATGCTCTTCTTACATTTAAGAGCTACTAATGACTTCTCAAAATGGGATTTCTAACATGGCGCATTGTCGCGTTACATTATATAAGCAAATAGAAATGAGTTCTTTCTTTCATTTTTAAACAGCGTATTGGGATAATTTCTCTTCTTGAGAAGAAATAAAAATTCGTGATGATTTTTATTTTGTCATTTTCGTGTTGAAAATGTCAAAGTGGCTCGTGATGTACCGAAAGAATTGCTCAGTAAAAATGAATATGAATTTTACTTTCTCTTAGGGACCTCGTAATGAGGGTTCGTTTAAAAATTATTTTGTGAGATTTATTTCGTTGTCAATAACAAGCATTTTAGTTTCTCATAGAGTTTGATACGCAATTTTAGAACGGATTTCACACACACATTAAGTATTTATGCTTACTTTTTATTTACTTTTAAAATTTTTATGGATAACTTCTAGGGAATTCCGGAATACCGTGGATGCGTAAAATGTATACGTATAGGTATAGCAGAAAAAGGGGGGGGGGGAAACCCATATTAGTAGGTTCTGATTCAATGCTCATGCATATGAGTATTCGAGGCGTATGGAGTGTTTAAGAGAGATATAAGTACTTATCAATCTAAACAAAACAAATAATATGTGTATACTAGTTGCTTGAACCGGCGTTGCACGGCCTTCCTCAGAAATAAAAGTGGTGTCAATGCTTAACACTCTCCATAAATGACAAGAGAAATTATTTACCAAAAACAATTATCCCCAAATCGCTTTCTTCCTGTAAAATTAATTGCAGAATTCTAAACGAAAAAGTTGTTTCGATTTGGATCGCAGCCAAAAAAAAAAAAAAAATCCCTGCTAAAAGCATCAATTAGAATTTTATTTGAAACACATATTCAAAAATGGCAACGGAAAGAAATGAAAGTCTTTGAATTTTAAATGGTTCAACAAAAGTCCAACAAAAAACCATCATTAAAACTTAAGAATACCACATTTTCAAAATGGCAACAGAAAAAAAATAATAATCAATTAGAACGAAAGAGAAATGACAAAAAGGTTAATTTATAGTTTCATTAGTCAGAAAAAAATTCCGAACTAAAAACAATTATTAGAACTTTGTTGTAACACGTATTCAAAATGACAACGGAAAGGAATAAAAGTTAGAATGTCAAAAAGTTCATAAATTTAATTAACGTTTGATATAATATAACAGCTAATTCAAGTTGTACAATTACGCGGATGGTCTTATTGTTTTCCTTGGAAAATTTCAAATTGAATAGTACCTTGTTCAATTCTATACTCTCAGCGACTTTTGGAGAGTTCAAGCTTCATGCAGACCAACAGACAGACAGTTGCGAACAGATTTTAAGAGTATTAAATAATGTGTGTATGTTTGCTTTACAAATCCGCAGTTTGAGTCGGATTTCAATCAGATTTGGTAGGGAGGCACCTTCCTTTTGGTAGGGAGGCACTCTTTGGTAGGGATACCTTCTTAGAAGATTTCCTCCCTACGGTTTCAAAAATTGCAAACCGATAACTTCACCAGGAAAAAAAAAAGATTCAGATATTTTTAAGTTAGTAAAAATCAATTTTAAATTGGATAAATAAAAGTCACCTACGAGTTTCTGATAATAATTAGCATGAAAGAAGTTGATGAAAAAAGCTGAGTATATATCTTTTGCCTTTATTACCACCACAAAGGAGGTTTACTTATCTCTGCAAGTAATATTTTTCTCAGTCAATAGATGGCAGTAACTATCTATCAACATTTCGATATTTAGCTCCAAACCAAAAGCCGAATTACTTCTGATTGAAAACTCCAAGAGGTATTTATTGATTTGGGATGAGTACTTGGAAGAGATTGTGACTACGATATATTTAACGTGCTTCCGTCACCATTAGCGGACATGGAGCGACATCGTATCAGGTACCACCTGCTATGGGGACTGGCATATACTCAAAAGAAAAAGTCTTAGTGCAATATTGTGACTTTTTCGAATATGAATATGTGCATTAGCAAGTTAATTAATGATATTTTTCAAGTATTAATCTGCCAATCATAACGAATTACTAAATTAGGCTAAGAGCCTAAATGACAAGCTTAATTAGACTGAGAGCCTTAACAACCATTCCTAGGCGAGAAAAATCTTTTTTATAATCTTGAATTTCTTTTAAATCATTTAGAGCTTTTTTTTTTTAATCATTAAATGATTCAAAGGAAAGATTTAAATAGTGGACGGAAAACTTATCAATGAATGTTTATCATTTAATTAACCTTAAAAAGTATTTAGTAATTAGCCTAAGTAAATTGAAGGATGTGATTTTATTAACTAACATTCACTTTCAGAACGTTAGATTACAATGATAAACATCTTAACTAGGAAACTCGCATTTAACTAATTTACGCTTATTTAAGACTAGTAAAATAATAAATTGATTCTTTCTATTCGAGAGGTTTTTAACTGATCTAAAGGAGCTTATAACTAAAAAGGAAGAACTTACTAATTAAGTGGTAAACATAATTAAAAAGGCTTCTAAATCTAAAAACCAAGTGGATTTATTTTTTCAATTTGTAGTGTGTATTTTTAATTGAGTTAAAGTGATGTGTTTTCTTCTTTGTTGAGAGACTGAACAAAAAATAATTTGACACGAAAATGGAGTAAATGTATTATTAATTATTATTTTTAAATTTATGTTTTTTAAACTGTGCGTCACAAATTCAACCCCTCAAAATCTGACCTCTGCATGACATTACTATTGTGTAAAAGTTTTACACGCAGTAAAATTGAGGCAACATTTTTTTTTCTTGTTTTAGAACATTGACATAATGTGCTCAACAAACAGGGACATCATTTCAAGTTTTCCGGGGGGGGGGGGGGGGCAAAGCGTCCAAACACAATGCAATTTCATCGATAAACATCAAAAACCACACCCACTTATATATAAATAAATTGATTTCTCAGAGCCGGGGGGGGGGGATTGGTCCCCCCTGATCCCCCGAAATGACGGGCTTGTCAACAAACAGCTTCCAGTGCAAACATATATCAGTACCCGTACTTCCTCTATGGTTCCGTTACCGGGTCTCATACACTTATGTTGCTTTTTTTAGGAATTATGATAAATTTACTCTGTCTTTCTCTCTGCCTCTTTCTCTCTCTCTCTCTCTCTCCTCTCTCTCTATATAAATAATAATATAAATATATATATATATATATATATATATATATATATATATTATATATATTGAAAAATAGCAAACAAAATGAAAAGATGAAAACCAAAATACAAAAGCGAACCAAAGCGCAGCATTTCATCAGGGGGAAGACCACGACTTTGGTTCGAAATGTTTTTGGTTCGAAATGTCTTTTTTATGTCTTTTGGGATTTTAAAACTTCCCCCCTTTTTTAATTGTATGTAATTTCTGTGTATATATATATATAATATATATAGATATATATATATATATATATATAATATATATATATATATATATACAAAGTACATTTATATTTCTTTATATTGGTGCAAGATAAGGAATATTTTGCGGTATTAAATTATCGTTTAATTTTATTTTTTTGCAAATAAAACAAGCCAGAGCAACTGCAATGCAGGTATTTCCTTCAGTTAAAAGTACACCAGGTAGCACAAATAACCTTTAAATGTTTTATAAACGTTTTTAAGCTGTTGTTACAACGTTAATAACCATTTTACAACCTTTAAAAAACGAAGTGTGCTACTTGGGACTACTTTTAGTCACTGAAATTTATTGGATGAGCAAAGAAAAAAAAAACATGGAGGCTGAAAATCAGATTGATTGCCGTACGTCGTACGGGCAATCTAATTTCTATTTTGCTTTCTGTTTCGCCCGTTTTTTTTTTTTTTTTTTTTTTTTTTAGTAAAACTTATTCGCACATATGGCGATAATTGTCTAGTAGATGATAGTTTGCAGACTAATGTGATGTTTTTTTTTATTGGTTCAAAAGCGCAAGCAAATGTGAAATGAACCAAAGATTGCAATAAAAATGAGATGTTTTGGATTGGATTCTGGGAAAAAACATGGAGGCTGAAAATCAGATTGATTGCCGTACGTCGTACGGGCAATCTAATTTCTATTTTGCTTTCTGTTTCGCCCGTTTTTTTATTCTATTTTTAGTAAAACTTATTCGCACATATGGCGATAATTGTCTAGTAGGTGATAGTTTGCAGACTAATGTGATGTTTTTTTTTGATTGGTTCAAAAGCGCAAGCAAATGTGAAATGAACCAAAGATTGCAATAAAAATGAGATGTTTTGGATTGGATTCTGGGAAAAAACATGGAGGCTGAAAATCAGATTGATTGCCGTACGTCGTACGGGCAATCTAATTTCTATTTTGCTTTCTGTTTCGCCCGTTTTTTTTTTCTATTTTTAGTAAAACTTATTCGTACATATGGCGATAATTGTCCAGTAAATGATAGTTTGCAGACTAATGTGATGTTTTTTTTTTTGATTGGTTCAAAAGCGCAAGCAAATGTGAAATGAACCAAAGATTGCAATAAAATGAGATGTTTTGGATTGGATTCTGGGAAAAAACATGGAGGCTGAAAATCAGATTGACTGCCGTACGTCGTACGGGCAATCTAATTTCTATTTTGCTTTCTGTTTAACCGTTTTTTTTTATTATTTTTAGTAAAACTTATTCGCACATATGGCGATAATTGTCTAGTAGATGATAGTTTGCAGACTAATGTGATGTTTTTTTTTTTTGATTGGTTCAAAAGCGCAAGCAAATGTGAAATGAACCAAAGATTGCAATAAAAATGAGATGTTTTGGATTTGATTCTGGGAAAAAACATGGAGGCTGAAAATCAGATTGATTGCCGTACGTCGTACGGGCAATCTAATTTCTATTTTGCTTTCTGTTTCCCCCGTTTTTTTTTTTTTTCTATTTTTTGTAAAACTTATTCGTACATATGGCGATAATTGTCTAGTAGATGATAGTTTGCAGACTAATGTGATTTTTATTCTGATAGGTTCAAAAGCGCAAGCAAATGTGAAATGAACCAAAGATTGTAATAAAAACGAGATGTTTTGGATTAGGTTCTGGGAAAAAATGTCTTTAAAATGGATCAAATGAAGCGAGGTCTCTCTAGTATAATTGTTCTCAAAGAATGCATTACGGCTCATTTCAGAATTCTACTAAGTGGATGAACTACGAATTTGAATCTAAAACATATGCTTCCAAAATCGGTAGAGTTATTCCTGTAGAACAGGGGCGGCATTTCAGCGTTTCGTTTGAGGGGGCGAGTTTGTAAACTATGAATTCAATCAGTATGGAATGAAATACATTTGGTAACAAGAAGTTCTGTCAAGAACTAAACGAGCCTACTTTCCCGTACATCGACATCGGCATTCTAGTATCTAATCAATATTCTCTTGAATATCTGAAACTGAAAATTACGTCAAACATACCTTTATAGCACTTAAAGCTGATTTCTAAAAGCAAAATATACCCCTCTCATCAGATGAAATGGACACGTAAAAAGTAAATAAACGAGTAAATAAAGTTTTGTCGCACCTTTTAAAGAATGTAACTGTTATAGTTCTTCCGTAGAAAAATTTCACAATCGTTTTCAAAAGAAAAAAAATAATAAATAAAATAAAAGTACAAAGAACATCAAAACACATTTTATCAAAGAAAGAAAAAAAAACCTCGTTCGTTAATAAAATGTCTCGAATTTTATTTTTAATCCGTTGCCAGTTGTTAAATATAAATAAAGAATAAAATGCTCTCGTGAATGAAAAATTTTTGTAAACAAAAAAAAATCGTCTGCCAAAAAAAAAATAATAATAATAATAATAATAAATTAAACAAAAAAAATGAATAAATAAACAAAAAATCGTCTGCCCAGTCAGTCATTTTTTTCTGAGCCTGCATTTCCGCCATGTTTGCGGAGTCGGAGTCGGAATCAGAGTCCTCACAGAAGATTTTTCAGAAAAGTACTTTACATACATTTTTTATCAAAACCGTTTTCTTACAAAGTTAGTTTGAAGGAAATCCGCCTTTAAGTTCAGAATCAACATTCAATTTAAATTTCCCAGTAGGCGCTCATGTTAAAATTTTTTCTGAACGGTTCATCATTGAACGAAAAATGGTTCAAATTGAAAAGTGAAATATGGGAATGAGTCTCTCCGAGATCTTTCGAACAAAAAAAGTTTATTCAATTCGGACGGTTCACTTAAAAGTTATTAGGTGGAGAAAGGTTGCTTGAACGGTTCAATGTTGAACCAAAAAATGTTCAAATTTAAAATTTAAATACGGTAATAAAGTATCCTTGCCGAGATGCTTCGAACAAAAAAAAAATTGTTTAAATCGGACTGTTCACTCAAAAGTTATTAGGGGTGACAGCTTGTTTGAACGGTTCAATGTTGAACGAAAAATTGTTCAAATCGAAAATGTAGATACGGGAATGAAGTATCCTTGAAAAGATCTTTCGAACAAAAAAAAGTTTGTTCAAATCGGACTGTTAACTAAAAAGTTAATATCGCGGGACAGGTTGTTTGAACGGCTCAAAGTTGAACCAAAAATTGTTCAAATCGAAAAATCAAATATGGGAATGAGCTGTACTCGCCGAGATCTTTCCAACAAAAAAAATTTCGTTCAAATCGGAATGTTCATTCAAAAGTTATTAGGGGGGGGACAGACAGACCGACAGACCGACACACAAATTCCCCATCTCAATACCCTACTTTCAAATTTTTAATTTTTCGACATTTATTTCTTTTTTTTTTTTTTTGTTTCTTTTTGACTTTTTTTGACTTGGCGATATTTTTTGACTTGGCGATATTTTTTAGATGCATTAAGCCATTTTTAATACTTTTTTCGTCTCTTTTAATTTTAACGGGAAAGTGGGCTAAAAATGAAGCTATCGTAAAATGTATTTAATCTTAAGAAAAAAAAAAGGTTCATTTAAACAATGTACAGTAGCTTGATAAATTCAAAAATTCATAAGAGGAACTCAGAAAATTTCAAGATTTCTCACTTATGTACATTTTACATGGTTACTGCTGATTCAAATGATGCAAAACTTTATTACAAAAACTATTCGTGTTAAAATTTCTTCACTTTCGTCAACTATTATTGAGAATTATTGAGTTTTTTAAATTTCTTTTACATATGATCATTGATTTGTGATTCATACAAATTGAGTTTACACGTTTCTTATTATTCTGCGCAAAAAATTTGGGGGTGCAACCGCCCCCTCTTGCCCCCCTTATTGGCCGCCCCTGCTGTAGAAGGTATACTTCAGTTACGTACGGAATTAAGAGGTCATTCCTTAAAATGTTTCCATCTTACAATTTACCGAATTTAGTCATTTAAGGAATTAAATTTAGAGCGTAATTGAAATTCCGTTATTGCCAATAATAGTTAATATACACACTAAAGATGCTGTTGAGTCAGTTTATTAGTTTGTAAATAACAGCTCCAGTGCCGGATAATTTTTTCGTTTTGTGTTTTGATGCATGTACGTTTTACTTTTTTAAGGACACGCGACATTTTGGACCTGCGACATTTTAGACGGCGACATTTTGAACCGGCGACATTTTGGGCCGGCGACAATTTGGGCCGTGACATTTTGGCCCGCGACATTTCGGCCGCGACATTTTGGCCCGCGTCATTTCGGCCGCGACATTTTGGGCGCATACCGTATTTCCTAAATGCTTTTATTAACCATAAGCTACAGGTAATTATCAAAATAATGGAAACACTTGAGATTCATAAGAAAAATCTACCGTTCATCGCAAAATAAGCTATCAATTGTTCTTTAACTTTAGTCATACAAAATATAGACTTCACCGGACATTTCCACATTGAAATTAAATCACTCAAGCATTTGGGGGACGACAAGAAGGGGGGTCGGAAGAAAAAACGCTTTTTGGCCATAACTCTTTGAAAATAGCTCGGAATAAGCTATAAATTTCAGTAATTAATCAGCATACTATGTATAATTACTGTACAAATTTTTATGAACGTACCACTTATACTTCCGAAGATATGAAACATTTTTCAAAAAACGGCAATTTTATTTGAAGGGTTTTTGCTCATAACACGCAGAGTTTTTGATCAAACCTTATCAAAACTTCAGGAAAGATGACAAAATACAAGAGAAAGAACATACTAAAACGGGAAATAAAAATATTAAAAATCCGATGAGATATGAACGTTAAAAGGAAATAATTTTTCACGGCGCATGCGCGAGCGACAGAAATTTATAACTACAAAAATATTGTAGCCTGGTTTATACTGCATCTTATAAAAAAAGTTCCAGTTGAATATCGTAAAAATTGAAAAAGATATCAGCGATCTAGTGAGCTGTAATTCATTCATTCACAGACAATACATAAATGGCGAGGGGTTGTCCACAAATAGTGTGGTGACAATCGAGCATTTTTTTTCAATGTTAAATTGTATACAGTTTGAAAATTTATATTCGGCATAGAAGTCACATTTCGCCTATTCGGCCAAAAAGACCTTATACGTAGGTGGCCAAAAGTATCCGGACACCCCCTGAAACGTTGGTTTTGAACGATGACGCAATAACCTTTAATTTGAAAATAGCTCTTTGTGGACAGTCCCTCACTATTTATGTATTGTCTGCGAATGAATGAAATACAGCTCACTAGATCGCTGATATCTTTTTCAATTTTCATGATATTCAACTGAAACTTTTTTTATAAGATGCAGTATAAACCAGGCTACAATAATTTTGTAGTTATAAATTTCTGTCGTTCGCGCATGCGCCGAGAAAAATTATTTTCTTTTAACGTTCATATCTCATCGGATTTTTAATATTTTTATTTACCGTTTTAGTATGTTCTTTCTCTTGTATTTTGTCATCCTTCCTGAAGTTTTGATAAGGTTTGATCAAAAACTCTGCGTGTTATGAGCAAAAACCCTTCAAATAAAATTGCCGTTTTTTAAAAAATGTTTCATATCTTCGGAAGTATAAGTGGTACGTTCATAAAAATTTGTACAGTAATTATACATAGTATGCTAATTAATTACTGAAATTTACAGCTTATTCCGAGCTATTTTCGAAGAGTTATGGTCAAAAAGCGGTTTTTCTTACGACCCCCCTTTTTGTCGTCCCCCAAATGCATGAGTGATTTAATTTCAATGTGGAAATGTCCGGTGAAGTCTATATTTTGTATGACTAAAGTTAAAGAACAATTGATCGCTTATTTTGCGATGAACGGTAGATTTTTCTTCTGAATCTCAAGTGTTTCCATTATTTTGATAACTACCTGTATATGTAACTTCAAAGAAGATTTTAAAGTGTTTTCTCCATGACATAAAGTCCAATTTAAATTCTGAAAACATGTGTTAAAAGAGCTTGTAAAAATCATGCCTTCAGATGCTGAAAATATTAATTAAATTATTGCCTTAGATTCTGCTGTAAATATACTTCGCATAGACTGGCAACATAGAATCATAAATAATCATTAAGATCTGAATATGGAGAGAGACTGATCTCCGTTCATATCAATGAAGATTTATTTCACTCAACACCGAGAAGCTCTTTTTTTTTTCCTTTCACATCCTCCACAAAACCGAGGCGAAAACTCTTTTCCAGAAAAATAGATCAGAAAAGCCTTCGGATGGATTAAAAATCTATTTCACCCTCTTCTCGCGCTGCCTACATCATTATTTTCCAAGCTCTTCCTTTTCAACCATTTTTTACATGCGATAGAAATATTCACCAAGTTGAAGTGAGCCGGGATTATAACGCGTGGGAAGAAAGAGCGAAGGATTACGCGCACCCCCCCCCCCCCCCCATTTTTATAAAGTATCCTCCGAAGCTGTTTTAAAAATGAGTCATTACTGTTAGGAGAGACACTTTGCAGGCAGGGAGGGAAGATCCAGGGTTCTCTCCCTCTCTCTCTTGGGGAACCGGTTCAAAGGAGCTCTTGTTTAAGGAAACTGTCTACAATGAAAATGTATTTTGAATATATTCTTTTCGTAAATCTTTGGATCAAGGGTTTTCTACCCATGTATACTGCACCATCAACAGGGGCCGTGAAGCCTTTCTAATAGAGTCGCTACACTGAAAAAAGTGAACTGTTGTTTTTACAGTATAATACTGGAAGCCGAGGCTCAAATTAACCCCTTTAGTCGGAAATATGAAATAGTTAACCAAAAATGTTTTTATATGGTACACAAAGTACTATGGCTAAGAGCATCTCACAAACAAAATTTCAAGCTTGTGAGTAAAAAATTAAAAGAGTTAAGACGTGTCCAATTTTCCAGATACATATTTTGAAATTAATATTTCAGCAAAAAAAAATATTAAATATCACACAAACTTTATCGTAAAATATTTTCCAAACAATAACAAAACATAATATTAGCATTTGAAACGATAAATAAAAGATTATATATTTTTTAAAAAATCAGAAAAAAAGGTCGCCTTTTCGACAAAAATCTATCGTTGGCAAAATGAGTCAAATTCCATCTTCCAATCCATATTTTGGAATGTTGCCAATTCCAAAACTAGAAATTTTTGGGCAGATGATAATATACAGAATATCAAGAGTAAATTACAAAAAAAATCAAGTAATCAATAATTAAATGATTAGCAACTGTTTAAAGTTGATGTCCGGTATACCGGACACCAGGTCTGAAGGGGTTAAAACTGCAAAATGCTCAGTAATGAACTGTAAAACTAGCTATTTTACAGTTTCTTACTGTAAAGTTAGCAATTTCACAGTTTATTGCCCTAAAATTTAGCTATATTACTTTAAAAATAACAGTATAATACTGGCAGCAGAGATTTCAGTTTAAAACTGTAAAATTAACTATTTCACAGTTTAGTACTGTAAAAGTAACAATTTTGCAGTTTATTACTGTAAAATTGGCAACTTTTATAGTTTATTACTATAAAATTAGCTGTATTATACTGTAAGAACAACATTAATTTCTTACAGTGTGTGTTATTCTTGCTTTTTAAATATGTAACATCATACGGTTTTAAAAGCATAATAGGGTCAGGTGGGGTAAAATGGGTCAAAAAACAGCAATTTTACAATCAGGCTTTGAAAGAAAAAAGTGCATTGATTCAGGAAGTAAATAAATTGCTCATGATATGCAAATGTATATTCTTATGACATTCAAAGTGAAGTATATCTGCAAAAACGAAACGTTGATACTGTAGATAAGTTACAAAATGTGTTGACAATGAATCATTTTACCTCAAAGCGTGGGGTAAAATAGGTCACGAGTGGGAGAAATTGAGGCATTCTTTCTTTAAAGGATTTAATTTCACGATTTATTGAATAGTAACTATATACTTTTGTTCATGCTCAGTTAATACATTCTTTGACCCTATGTTGAAATCATCTTAACCACTCTTCTATCTTAAAGCCAACGTACTTCAAGTAACCACTTTGGTGAAATTTAGTGTTTGCTAACCGGTTAAGTTATGTGTATTAAAAACAATACAGAGTCAGAGTATTCTACAACAGGGTGCTTAACTTCAAAATCACCCTGTATTATTGTGTAACTAGTGGATATGCCCGGCGTCACGCGGCTTAAAATGCAACATGCAAAATCCAAGAAGGTATTTTTTTGTAATAACAATGAAATAGGTAAGCATTAAATTGATAATTCATTGTTAATCGTAATCTTTGTTGGAAAATATACTCATATTTAAATGTGTTGAATTTTATCAATTTGTATTCTTAAAGGTTTATCCCACTTGCTCTATATATTCAAAATTGAAAGAAAATGGCCATTTTGGGACAATAAAGTTGAATTTTGAGCTTTTTGGATCTTCTTAAAATTTCAAAACCCCGCCTATGTGAATTCTAGTGCATCAAGAGACCTCTGTGCCTAGTTTGATGAAAATCCGACGAAAACTGGATTTGTATAAGCAACAAACATACTTCCATTTTTTTCAAAGATAGACTAGCTGCCAGGGCAGCTAGATTAGCTTCCAGTAGCATGTTGTTGTATAATGCCCCCCCTCCAACTTTTACCTCATTCATAAGATTTTAAGACATACCATGCACGTGGTCCGCTAATACCCCAAGCAGTTAGCTGCGTGGCCCGGCATTACACGGGCGCTTTTCGCCTTTGAAGTAGTGCAGAAAGTTTTAACAAACAAATCGCCGCCACTGCGGCTCGCTAAAAGGCGCTTCACGCCTTTACTATTTTCCTGCATCGAGAAGTCATTTGAATTATTGAGATGCTTCGCGTTTTCAAAGTGGTGAGGAAAGTTTCAGCAAGTTCAGCTCGCTCAAGGAAAAGAAGCAGACTTAGATAGATACTTAGTTTTTAAAATAAGTAGATAGCTTTTCAACTAATTTCTATTTCAAAAACTTACAAGTAGCTAGCGATAAAATTACTACGTACGTGGCCCGATAATGAGTTTGATGTGTGATTTAGCTAAGCCTTCATTCAAAATTCGCATTGACATTATTCGCATTATTTTATTGTCAAAATTCGCATTGTCATGTCACTGTTTCATAGCAATAACGTTTTGTAACAATGAGGACAATTATTATTATTAGTTAAGGATTCCGGGCTGTTGTGCCGTGGTCTGAATGGCTTTAATCCATACGTTTCGATCGCAACTGCAGCGATCATCATCTTCAGTGGGTGTCGTTGATTAATTTGGCGACTGATGCGAAATTTCAAACTACTGCAAGATTTTAAATTGAAAATGCAGCGCCTTCTACCTTCCGGCTCGGGATTGACAGATGACAATTCTTTAATTTCGACTACGTATTATTTGATATCTTCGTTAATTAAAATCGTACAATTATATAAATTAAAACTAATGAAGCCTGAAAAATTGCTAATCTATAGGTACCTGGTTCGACTTTCAATTCACTGGCGTTTAGAAGAAAGAAGCATGATATAGATAGATATAAAGAAAGATACTCAGTTTTTAATATAAGTAGCTTGTTATACCAGTTGGTAATTTTTGTAAATTGAAAAAAAGAAAAAAAAACAAAGATTCGTACTCTGGTTAGTTAAAATTTAATCAGAAAAAACTTTGAATGTGTCAAAACATATGCTAAAACTTAGTGTTGCTTTATTTTTTTCCCTGATATCTACAATAACAGCGTTATACATAAAAAAAATGTGCCCGATGTAAAGTGTAAACATTACTGATATTTTTACATGAAGCGAAAAGTAATTTTGATATTGTTTTGTCTAATTCCTTTTCTAAAACTGACGATATAATTTTCAAAGTACAATTTTCAATGAAATTATAAAAAGTTCATATCGAAAATAAATCACTCTCTAAAATTGAAAAGCCAAAAATTCCGTCATCATCTCATCAAGTTCTAAAATGCTGAAAAAATCAATAAATATTCAACGAAGAATTTAGCGTAAATGCGCCGAAATAATTTCACTAAATTATTCAAGAAAAATCTCTCGAATTTGATTATAAAATCTGCCAGAAAGTAAAAATAAATAGTTCTGCAGTACGGCAAATTTATTCCTTATTGCTTCATAGGAATTTTAATGTTTCATGCTTCAAATTTCTGGGATGCTTGTTAACAATGCGGTATGAGTAGGAAAGATTCTAAAGCTAAAACATCATTAATATTTATGTGTCCAACTTACTGCACTGTTTAAAGCTGAATGTAATCCACCTTGAAACAGAAATGTCCAAAATTAAAAACTCGAAAATGTTTCATTTGAATATTAGAAATAATACAACGCTGTGAATATTTACGAAACTACAAAGGTACGTAAATGCGTATGGGATAAAGTAGCTTTTTGAATAGATGCTATGCAACATCCTAGCAATAGTTAAATGTAAAGTTTCTGTTTAATTTATTATCGGTGAATTATTTGTGAGTGCTTTACAATTTTATTTTCAAATCTAACTGAAATACGATATACTATATCATTTCAGTATTTTGTCTTTTACGGCTGCTTCAGATCTGTTTTTATTTCGGATTACTTTTTAGTGCAGAACATGCATAACTCAAACACAATGCAAAATAAACTCCAACAAGAAGTTCTGATAAGAACTAGATGAGCCTACTTTCCCGTACATCGACATCGGCATTCTAGCATCTGATCATTATTTTCTTGATTATCTGAGACTAAAAATTATGTCAAACATACCTTTTTAGCACTTAAAGTTGATTTCTAAAAGAAAATATACCCCTCTCATCAGATGAAGTAGACACATAAAAAGTAAATGAATAAATAAATAAAGTTTTGTCACACCTTTTCAAGAATGTAACTGTTACAGTTCTTCCGTAGAAAAATTCCTCAATTGTTTAAAAAAAAAAGTACAAAGTACATCAAAACACATTTTATTAAAGAAAGAAAAAAAAAAGAAAAAAAAATCGTCTGTTAATAAAATGTCTCGAATTTCACTTTTAATCCATTGCCAGTTATTAAATATAAATAAAGAATAAAATGCTCTCGTGAATGAAACATTTTTGTTACAAAAAAAAATCGTCTGCCAAAAATAATAATAACAAAAAAATAAAAATAAATAAGTAAATAAATAAATAAAATAAAACAAATGAATAAATAAACAAAAAATAGTCTGCACAGTCAGTCATTTTTTTTTCTGAGCCTGCATTTCCGCTATGTTTGCGGAGTTGGAGTCGGAATCAGAATCCTCACAGAAGATTATTCAGAAAAGTACTTTACAAACATTATTTGTCAAAACCATTTTCTTACAAAGTTAGTTTGAAGGAAATCTGACTTTAAGTTCAGGATCAACATTCAACTTAAATTCCCCGTATGCGCTAATGTTAAATTTTTTTTTCTGAACGGTTCAATATTGAACGAAAAATGGTTCAAATTGAAAAGCGAAACATGGGAATGAGCCTCTCCGAGATCTTTCAAACAAAAAAAAGTTTATTCCATTCGGATGGCTCATTCAAAAGTTATTAGGTGGGGAAAGGTTGCTTGAACGGTTCAATATTGAACGAAAAAATGTTCAAATTGAAAATTTAATACGGTAATGAAGTATCCTTGCTGAGATCCTTCGAACAAAAAAAAAAAAAAAAATATTTAAATCGACTGTTCACTCAAAAGTTATTAGGGGTGACAGCTTGCTTGAGCGGTTCAATGTTGAACGAAAAATTGTTCAAATCGGAAATGTAAATACGGGAATGAAGTATCCTTGATAAGATCTTCCGAACAAAAAAACGTTTGTTCAAATCGAGCTGTTCACTCAAAAGTTAGCATCGCGGGACAGGTTGTTTGAACGGTTCAAAGTTGAACCAAAAATTGTTCCAATTGAAAAATCAAATATGGGAATGAGCTGTACTCGCCAAGATCTTTCCAACAAAGAAAAAGTTTGTCAAAATCGGAATGTTCATTCAACAGTTATTAGGGGGGGGGGGCAGATAAACCGACACACAAATTCCCCATCTCATTACCCTACTTTCAAATTTTTAATTTTTCGATATTCATTTTACCTTTATATTTCTTTTTGGCTTTTTTTTTTAACTTGACGATATTTTTTAGATGCATTAAGCCACTTTTAATACTTTTTTCGTCAATACTTTTAATACTTTTTTCGGCAATACATTTAATGACAATATATTTATTGAAAAAAAAAAATTTTCCAATGTTTTCCAAAGATTAAAAAAATGCCAAAGATAAAAGCATTAACATCATTAAAATAAAGCTATATATAAATTGTTTTAAAAGTTTTAATGAGAACTAAAATCGTTTTTTTTAAACTTTAAATTTAGTTTTCTCAAAAATTCCCCAAATGATAAAAACTATGTTATTTATATTACATAACCGTCATTAAAATTAAAAAAAAAAGCATATATGTTCACAGCAGAAAATATATTTAATTGAAAAACATGAACGGCATGGAACTACCGAAAGATCTACCGTGACAATGCAAAAGTCTCCATCGCCTAATTCATTATTCTGCAGAAGTGTTTCTGTCCCTTTTAAAAGCATAAGTCGATGCATTTTCCTCATCTCCGTGATATTTCGGGTATCTCGTAAGATAAAGCCGCTTCAAATGCAAATGAGCAGACTGCTTCAGCAGAAAAAAAGCAATTTCGAAATCATCACACGTGACGATCTGCTTTGATAATATCTGCTCCTGCGTTTTATGGAGAGATTTTCAATATGGAAATCAAAATTGATATTTCGTGCTGCTCATTAATTTTTGCAGGGGAACATTGTTTTTGAGAACTTTTTTTTTGAATGGGGTATTGTGTCAGTAAACGTTTAATTAAATGTTTCGAAAATAGTGATATTTTATGTAAGTTTTTGTTTACTGTCGTATGTTTTTGTAGATAACTTCTGCAAATGTAATGGTAAGTGGATAAAAGTAATATGTGGCAATTTTTGAAACTTACTTTTACCATGGATGAAGGTGATAAGTCCATCAGTATCATGTCCTCTTAGTCACACAAATGGTTGGTAACTAAGAATATGACCCCGTTTTGCCCATTGAGAAAAATCCATAATAAAAATTAAAAAAAAAACGCAACATTTTTTAAGGCTTTTGCTAGACATTAAAAAAAATATCCTATATTACCTTTATCCACTTGCCCCTGTAACTATTGACACGTTGACTGCTAAGCTACGGGATACCTCGAAGTAAGCCAGCTTAGCTGATAAATTCCATTTTGAGTTAGCTCGCAGCTCCCCAAGTAGCACACTTCGTTTTATAAACGTTGTAAAATGGTTATTAACGTTGTGACAACCGCTTAAAAACGTTTATAAAACGTTTACACGTTTTTTGTGCTACCTGGGTCCTAAATTAGCTGTTTTCACACCGTTTCGAGTGCATGCGTAATATATAGGCAGGCTATTTGGCATCTGGTAGAGCTCTTCGGCATCTGGGAAGGTTCCGATAAGTCCAAACTAGCTCACAAGTTTATGTGTCAACACTTTTCTTCTTAGCATAATACTTTTAGATAACTTCTAGTTTTCACACGAAATAAAAGTCTTGAATTAAATTGCTACTAATAATTGAAAATTTTAAATTGAAAACACTCCTACCCAGGTAGCACAAAAAAACGTTTGAACGTTTTATAAACGTTTTTAATCCGTTGTCACAACGTTAATAACCATTTTACAACCTTTAAAAAACGAAGTGTGCTACTCGGGTAAATTATAGAGCTTCCAACAGACACTCTACAAAGTTTTTTTTTTTTTTTTTTTGCATTTTCGTGTCTGGTTAACATAATTAACAATGTGTTAATGTAATATTATTGACTATAATATTAAAATTGTTTCTGAGAAATTGGATAAAATTTTGAAATTACTTTGGGAAAATTACGAAATTGAAAAAAAAAAAATCATCGCTCAGAAATAAATTACTAAATATATCTAAAATCAGAATTGAAAAATGTGGTGGATGAAGGCTGAAGGGGCTATGTTACATTTTTTGAAAATGTAATCTGGACACAGGTAATCAAATAAAACTTAGTACCGTAAAGTCGGGTTACTTGGACCCACAAGGAGGTTACTTGAGCCCACAGTAAAATGATAAAATCTGGGTTTGGTACTAGCATTAGAGACTGCAGAGTGCTTCTACCTAGAGGAGAAACGAGGAACTACGTGCAAGTCTTCAACTAATAAGTACCAAACCTAGATTTTATCATTTTACTGTAATGGGCTCAAGTAACCCCCTAGGGTCCAAGTAACGCGACTTTACGGTACATTAAAAAAAGATGTCATTAGAATAATTTCATACGCTACCTTAACGACAAAACCAGCAAACGAAAAAGCTGCAACAACAAAACTTTGAACCTACTCTAATTAGGGTTTTGTTACATAGCCTCTTCATCTCCCAAGCCAAAATTTGTATTATTAAAAACGATCATCCTTATCATTAATCGGCTGAGCCGATTAATCGGCCGATTAATCTGCCGATTATCAACATGCAATGAATCGGTAATCGGCCAATTTGCTTATGGGTGCATCCCTGGTTTTAGCCAAACATATGCTACGAATTCTTCGTATCTCGGCAGTCCATCATTATTTAAAAAATGTTTTTTTCTTTTCATTCACATATCAAGAAAAAGAGAAAACAGGTGATATATGAGTGCCGTTTTCATCATCATCATCATCATCATTATTATTACGTCTGTCATTTGATATACAGTGATTGAAAAATAAGAAGTCAACTTTTAAATTAGTTAAAACCAGGGTTTGAAGTCCCCCCTCCCATTTTTAAAGCTTCGAGACCGCATGGTGTTTTCTTTTATACCCGGACTATTTCTGGTTATTCTCATAGACATAGGCACGCCCGGCCCCACAAGATTTGTAAGTGCCCCCCCCCCCTCAACGACTTGGAATAACCACAAAAAATTTTAAATTAGAATGGAGAAAGGAACATTATGATAAAAAAAGCATACGAATAATATTTGTAATTATTAATTTTATTTTAAGATAGTAAAAGTTGTAATTTTAATAAAATCAGAATATAGAAAAGCAAGCTTGAGATACTTTCTCGGTTTCACTTTTTTTTTTTGTCTTTTTCATATTTTTCAATGATTTTTAAATTTTCTTCTTTTTTTGTGATAGTTTATAAATTTCTAGGCTGTAGTTATAGAAGAGAGTTTTTAATAGATAAATGTAGTCCATAGCTCAAGAAAACAGATGAATGGCCCATATATGGACACAAAACTAAGCGTTTTTTTTTTTTGTTTTTTTTTTTTAATATCTAATTTTTATTTCGCCTTGTTTACAGATATTTTTGTGCAACAATTTTAGCTTTTGAAGCTTGTCTCCTCTTCCGTTCTGTTTACATCAGCAACTGTTGAAATGCATGATTTTTTTTTTATCCTTTACAAGATTTGAAGATCTTGCTTTTAGAGCACTCAACATCAACAATTCTCTTCGAAGTGCAGAAGAAAATCTTGTAATATTGATTATTATAATCAAATATGCGTTTATAATTTCAGAGAACATGAGCTAATTGTAGAAACAAGAAACCCAACGAGTGGAATCCTATTGCAATTCGTGATTACGAAAAGCATAGATTGAATCCCAGATGTGAATTTTTTAATGAAAATTTGTTTTCAATTTGTCGTTTACACATAATTAGCAAGCTCTCAAATTAGTGCCGTAAACTTCAGCTAAAAGTTCCCGACTGAGAAAAAAAAGTCATTGAAATTAAGACGAAATATTTCGTATTTCAAACCAGCTTAAAATAGAGAAAAAAATAACAATCTTTAAAACCTGTGTTACAACGAAGCTCTTCACTACTATACATTCTACCCAGTAGATGAAAATAATGCATATGTTTAAATTCTTTTTTCTTTTCTTTCCTTTTTTTTTTTAGTAGGGATAAAAACCTTTGCAATTACTTTTCTTCATAGTTCATTTTATGCATATATTTTTTCTAAAACTAAAGTGAACGAGGATTATTTTGCGAAGGAAGGAAAGATGAAAGGATTACAACACCCCGTCTCTGTAAGAAACGTTTCCACGCATTGCGCGAAAAAATATGTCATTAAAATATGAAATAAAAAATTGTGCATGAGTATTTTATGTTCAGTGAAAAAAAAAACGCCTTATTTTACCCTGTTTCATTATATACTTAAGATTAGTCCCTCTTCTTTAAAACTATTATTTCCATAATAAAAGATCAAAAAGCTCCGCCCCCCTCTTTTTCGCATTTACAGAGTTCAGTTCATTACTAAGACCTGTCTTATTGGTATAATGCTATATAAAGAAGCAGGAATATATTGAACAAAAAAAAAATGCTTAATTTATATTTGCTTGTAAAACGCCTGTTTTTTTTTTCATACAAACTGTTTTTTTTTGTCGTTTTTTAACACTTCTTTGCTTTTAAAAAAAATATATTTGTGACTTGCTTTAGGAGAAGAATAGCAAGACGCATTTTAAGCCGTATCAAACAATGTAGAACGATGCTGATTTTAAATACATAGTTTAGTTAATTATGTTAAAAGGATAGCAAATGTAAGTTTTAAATTGAAAACTTCGGAAATTTCCCACTCACAACCCGTCACCCCCTTTTTTTTAAATGGAATGGTTTGTGACTGCTAGGCGCGGTATTCACGGACGGACAATACCTTCTTTATCTATATAATAACCAGATGTTTTTTAAGATGACTCATTCAAACCAAAAACGAAACAAAGTTTTTGTCATCAAAAAATAAAATTCAAACTTTGTGTCGTATTACTCTGTCAGTCACACAGTTCGTGCTATTCCGTCAGGCTGAAATGACATCACAAAACATATATCTGTACGTCAGAACCAGAACGACGTAAGTCCAAAAATGGCGATTTTCAATTTACTGTCTCATTGTATGTAGAATCTTATTACGCATCGACCCGTGAAAACGTTATTCTATCAAAGAAATTCCTTCGCAATTATTTAGCTGCGTTAAAAGAGCGCGAGTCCCATCCTTTGCATGCGTCCGGCAATCGTTTTCGCCCTCTACTGAAAAGTATCAAAAATGAATTTTTGGGCCCCTTTTTAGGGACTGTCCAAAAAAAGGGTCTGAATTCTCCCAAAATGAACATTTCAACCAAATAATAATGTTCAATGAGTACCTCGGTATTGTTTCAATTCGTTATTAACAGATTGCAGCATATAACCATTGTAAAGTGTGTTCTGTAGCAGTTTTAATATGATCTTTGTCAAAAATGAACATCGTTCATGATCTCAAGAAAAAAAGCTAACTTTTCAAAGTTATTCCCAGCTTCCCAGTTTATGTTAATTGCTGATTTCATTTCTTCTTATAAAATGTCTTTTTAAATATAATATCGTAGGCATTATTTTTTTTTAGTTAAATAAGCATGTACCCTTTGGGGTCTACCGTAACTTTTAAGGGACGATTTTTCTTTCCTTAATCAAAAAATTATTTTTTACATAATATTTTTTATTATTTTTCCTGTCCATTAGACACTGTTTGTAACCAGTATACAAAATATCTTTGGAAAACAAAATGTCAGGCATTAATGGGTTAAGTGATGCACTGTAAAAAATGAATGTTGTTTTTACAGTATAATACAGCTAATTTTACAGTAATAAACTGAGTCATTTCATGTCAAGTGGACTAGTGGTCCCCACCCGACTATCTCCGATTTGGATTAAATTTTACAGAGGCGTAGACATACCTATAAAATTAATCTGTGCAAATTTTTAGCTTCCAAGATCCAAATCTGGAGGAGCTAGGATTCCACAAAAAATGTGGTCCAAAATGGCGGATGAGCTTCGTTAAACAAGTTACAATGTTTAGGTCAAGGTTGCAGAAAATTTTATCACAGTGGAAGCCTAATATTTTTGGAGCTTAAAGTGCTTTTGGTTGTCAATACTGTCCAGTATATTTTGTGAGATTGCGCTTATTAGATTTTGTGTAGCACACGCCTAAACTTGCGAAAAAACACAGTGGGCATTTTTTTTCCTGGACTTTAGGTTGTCATAAATTTTTAACTAAAAAACTTCAAAGGTTTATACTTCGTAATTTTATTTTCCAAATACTAGTCCTTTTTTTTGCAGCTGTAGAGCTTAAATATTGTATTTGTAAAAGATATTGGCACCCTAAGTGTCGATGAAAACTCTTCTTTTGAAAAATCGCCTGTTTTCAACTCACTATATCTCAAGTTTGTACCTTCGACCATTTTTTCGTTGGCACCATTAGAAAGAACATATTTTTTCCTATAGAAATGAGTTTTTTTTCGATGGTGCTCTTTCGAATAAGTATGAAAAAATTAGCTTGAAATACTATCTGTTATGAAGAATTGGCATAATTAGGCTAAGACTGCAGAACATTTTATCACACTGGGGGCCTAATATTTTTGGAGTTCAAAGTACTTTTGGTTGTCAATACTCTCCATTTATTTTTGGTTAGATTGAGCTGATTAAATTTTGCGTAGCACGCATGTTAACTTACGAAAAAACATGGTGAGCAAGCTTTTTCCTGGATTCATAAATTTTTAACCAAGCAAATTCAAAGGTTCATATTTCGTAGTTCTATTGTCCAAGTACTTGGTTTTAATGTTTTACAGCTGCAGAGCTTAAATATTGATTTTATAAAAGATATTGTCGTCCAAAGTGTCTATTAAAATCATTTTAGTGAAAAATTGCCTGTTTTCAACTCCCTGTATCTCGGATTTCGGTTTCTCCCATCGTTTTTTCGTTGGCACCATTAGAAAGAACAGATTTTTTTCCTATCGAAATGAGGTTTATTTTTGATGGTGTTCTTTCGAATAAGGATGAAAAAATAAGCTTGAAATACTGACAGTTATGAAAAATTGGCATAATTAGGCTAAGACTGCAGAAAATTTTATTACACTGGAAGCCTAATGTTTTTGGGAATCTAAAGCATATTTGGTTGTTTATATAAATATTCTGATAGGAAAAAATCTGTTATTTATAGTGGTACTAACGAAAAGATGATGTAAGGTGACATACCTGAGTTACAGTTCATTGAAATCAAGCTATTTTTCAAACAGGAATTGCCAATATTTTCATGTATGCTACACAAAAGCTAATGAACTTGAAATCACATAATTATTAGAATCTATTAACTACTAAATGTACTTTAAGTGGTAAAAAAATTCGGAGTTCTATTATAATAAAATTTTCTGCTGTCTTAGCCTAATTATGCCAATTCTCCATAACTAACAATACTTCGAGCTATTTTTTCTTCCTTATTCGAAAGAGCACCATCAAAAGAAGAACTTATTTCGATAGGAAAAAATCTGTTCTTTCTAATGGTGCCAACGAAAAAACAATGTGAGGTGACAAACCTGCCATACAGGGAGTTGAAAACTGGCAATATTTCACTAAAATGATTTTGATAGACACTTTGGACGACAATATTGTCACGTTGAATGAGAACTACGGACTAAGAGAAAGAGCCTTTATTGAATCAGACGAGCGGTCTGCCGTCAAGAACTCAACTGCCAGCTCTCAGCTCGAGAGAGGCTTTATATACACAACTAAGGAATGTTCTAGAACAATTCAAATTAAATTCAAATTAGATGATTTACACAAATTTACATATTTACAAATTTTCTGCAAACTGTCAGAAAGCATTATGAAATTAAAAGAGATTGAAACAAATATCCACACCTGAGGTCAGAACTCAGAACCTCTGGGTTCGTAAGCCGACGCCATAGCCATTCGGCCAACCGGGCGATAGCTTGAGAAAGAAATACGGCATTACCCCTCCTTTAAGGCAACAGCGTCTCGCTGTCGGATGAATATTTTGCTAGGGAACGTGTAACAGGTCCTGCATACACTTCGTCTCGTCTGGACATCCTAGCACGGGGTTTACTTCGAGATGGATTTTCCTTTTGACATGTCTTTAAAGTGTCCTGGAACTCGATTTCTTGATTTTCCGGCCGGTAATAGGGTTTCATTCGTTGAACATGCACAACTTCACGGAGTTTCC
>JAXGGA010013922.1:0-33652 GCA_038373865.1 Uloborus plumipes
ATCTTTAAAATCAGGGTTAAATCATGAAAATTGATAAAGGAATTAGGAGAATCTCACGTAGTGACAGAAAAGCAGGATAGAGAAATCAAATATAAGATGTTTGTTACTACTGTCGTCCCCGCTTAATCGGGTAACGGATAAATGAATACCCTGTTTATACGAATAAAAACATCCTGACGCAACGACTTAGACGCAATGATAAAGATCCTGGCTTAAAAGAATACCCCACTTAGTCGAATAATATTTCTTGAAGCCGACAGTATTCGTTTAAGCGGGGCCTAATAAGTTAAAAATAAATCTTTCATTCGTGAGGGCCCTGTGTTTTTTAGATAACATCTGGTTTTATTTCGCAGTTTCATTTATGTGCGATGAAAAATACTGAAAACCAGAAATTGGTCTGTATAAATTATGTTGTAAATCGTAATTATTATTATATTTTTTCAATATTCTGATGATTATAAATATCTGCTCAAAGCTTTGGCAATCTATGTTTAGTGTAAGTAAGCAGGGGTAAGCCCATTCACACCAGGCGGCTTAATGAAATACCCCCTCAAATACCATGAAGAACCCACAAGAACGAGAGACCCCCTCCCCTAAAAGGGAAACGTACCTATGAAAACAGACCCCTGAAAATTTCAATGTCGCAGTCTAAGTCATGTCCCTCGCCCTTTATTGGCCATTCCTGACCTAAAAGAATTTACAAAACTCCTGGAAATAATTTGTAATTGCCGTTCTTCAAAAAAAAAAATGTGTCCGCTTAAAAATTGCAAACGTCTTTTGTCCTCTGTATGCAGATGAATTTTAGGCAGAGAATTTCAACCAGTTTCGCACTCGGCGGAAAAATAATAAGACATCTCCCCAATCTCGTCGAAACGATTTATTCTGAATGTGCAGACGGAGGCCGTAAATCTACAAACCGAACTGTCTATTTTTCCCTGAAACCTCCATAAAACAACTCCTCAACGGAAATTCAACACCGTCGTCGAATAAAACTGATATATGAAATAGACGAGTCCGGGGTTTGAACCCCGAAAAAATGATGATCTGGATGTGAAGATATATATTTTAAAAGTCGAAGGGACGGGGGGGAGGGCAAAATGACCTCGCAGGGCGCAGAGTGGCCCCGTTGACGGATTGGGCCCCGAGAACGCCCTGGACAGTGATGGATGACCAGGTGTCGTTGGCGAGGGAAATCACGTGACACCGATCTGAGCGTGGACACTTCTTCATAAATTGCCCTCCCCCCGTCGCCCCTGATTAAGTGATCTGTCTCGACGGCCGCTGTTCTAAGGCCATCCATATCGGGCCGGACAGAAGGCGCGAGAAATTCAAGTAACCCCCTTTTTACTGGACGTGTGATAAATTGGATGTTAGAGGGTCCTCGCCTTTTATTCAGGAGTATATTCTCTTCCGTAAAAGGAAGCGCTCGAGATAGGCTCTGAAGTATTTCGTTTCAAATATCCTGTAAAGTGGACGGATATTTAAGAAAGCTATTGATTTTATTTTTTTTTTCTCCAGTGATATCTTAGACATTTATCTCTGCAATATTCAAAGTTAACTCGGATGTTACTTTCTATTTTAAGGTAATTGTTTAACTGTCTTGGTGGCAAACCTGAACTTACTGGAGCGGAGTTAAAACATTGAGTGGGGGGTGATCATGCGCTAACAGAGTAGTTAAAGGTTTCTTCGAAAGGAAAAGAAAAGAGAACACATATTTTTCAATTATTCACCGCCATATTTCTAAAGATTTCGGCCACTTCTTAAAAAGGAAAAAAAAAAAAAAAAACATTTACATCAAAAGAGGTTTTACTTTCAAAAGCTGTCGGAGTGTCTAATCTTTCACTTTTACAACCCTAATATATCTACCTAGATCCAAACACATTAGGTTTATTCTCCAAAAAGCAAAAGTTCTTTCCTTAAAAAAAAAAACTCATTATACAAACATTATGCTGTAGGATTTTCATTTTTAAATAGAAAATTCAATTAGACAAAAAAAGGAGCACTATATAATAGTGGAAGATTTTTGTAATTAAAAAACCATTAAAATAATTCAATAGTAAAAATCCCTATGAAGAATTGCTAAACGAGAAAAATTATTTTTTTTAATTTAAAATGGAAGCAACCAATAAATAAATTGTAATTCTCCTTATATAACAGAAAAAAATTAAATCAGCAAATTTTCCAAGTTTATATTAATAAAATAGAATCTTCAATTAGCTGCACGTTGCACAGAATTCGTTACATATTTTAACCTGTCTTGAGAAGAAGAAAGAATAGCTATCGTTTCTTGGAAACTAGCTAATTAGCCATATGAAGAAGTTCGTCAGCTATGCCAGCGAAAATCTGGAAAACAGCGACCAACAAAAACCAATATGAGGCTATTTGGGAACAAATTCAGACGAACCCACATAGTCAGACGTTGACTAGGACATTTTTTATCCGTCACATTACAAGTTCTTCTGTGAATTTGTTTCTTATCAAATCCATTATAAGCCCTTCATAATGACTGTTTTCAGCATTTCCACCAGTATAACTCATGAACTACTTCATCTGTTTTACAATATTTCAGAGAATACAATTGTCAATAATTTCTCCTTAAGACAGCATTTCTTCAAATACACATGAAAGAAATCAACACATTAGCGTTTTCATAGAAGTGATTCAGTACTTTTGGGACACTCTGGTTTGAAACATTTAACTAAAGGGAAAAAATTCCTGTAATCTGTTAGGGGGAGGATAACAATTTTAAAGAAAAGGTATACTAGTAACAAATTCAGATTTTGAAGCAAAAATCATAAATGGGTATTTCTTGTGGTAAGAGATGTTTTGTGAAGGTATGATTCTGCTTCTGAGCTGGTATTCAGTCATCCTATCACCTGTTTGTCATCAGCCGCGACAGGGAATAAAAAACCGGAAGCTATTCCGTATATAATCCCTGCTCGCCCGATGCCTAATCCATCTTCAACGTTTATGTCCAGGAATCATCTTGACCACACGCAATCCCTGGTAAAGGATTGAATTAGATGACGCGTCAGAAAAGATATACGAAAATCTGTTTCTTCAGTATTATTGGATATTTTTACCATTGTATGTGTTACGTAATATAAGATGTATGCATTGTTCAATACAGAAACATCTGAATTATTTTGAATTTTACTTCTTACTATGGGTAAACTTGAGTTCAACTGTAATAAAATTCATATGTTAATAAAATGTTGACTAATATACTAAGAGTATGAGAAAAATGAGTAATTTCAGTTCGCCAAGGGTTGCAATTGATATACAATAAAGCAAGAAAGAAGCTTCAAACTTCAACATTTCCCTATATAGTTAGTATGAAATTAAAACAACGTTTCTTCAAGATTCTCAAAAACTTATTTCTGCAGATACAGTGGCCGCTGCTCATACTGTTTCAACTACAGGTTGTATGTGGCACTTTAAGGGTGAAAAGTTGTAGCACCAATGGCACCCCCTGAAGGGTGCTACTTGACTCCCCTATATCACCCTTGAAGTTGCCAAATGGAGTCAAGTGGCACCCTTTGGGTACCTTATGGCACTCAATGGGCACTTTTAGGGTGCCATAGGGGCCCATGGCACCCTAAAGGTGCCATTGGGAGCCAAGTGGCTCACTTCAGGTGGTACCGCTGGTATTACAACTTTTCACCCTTAAATCTGCCACATGCATCCTGGAGTTTTAACAGTGTTTGAATCCCTTTTGTTCAACGAAGTTTTGATTCAATAAAGTGACTGATACCATAAAAAGGCTAATTCAATAAAGCTAGATTATCCTTTACCGCAGTTACATATTATAAGGGCAAAAAACGGAATACTTAGAATCATGTACAAATTCATTGTGTTTTTAAATTACGAGTGAGGGGTGGGACGACAGTTGTTTCTTCCTGGGGCTCCACATGACGGTATTAGTGGGGGCTTAAGCTACTAATAGATACCGGAGCCTTAATATAGTCATCAAAAGGTTGTAAACTGGATTTCTATTTAGACTTAACAGTTTTAACTCATGAGCAAAACAAAGCTAAAAATGAAGTTTTTTATTTAAAAAGATAGCTGGATAATGTTAGTTTTTTTATTACATTCTTGTTTTGTGTAACTCTTAAAATACTAATCTATTAAAATGTTTCAAGCAACCAGAAGCATTTTTTTGTGCGCAGAGATACTTAAATTCCCACATAAGCTAATCGTATATTTTATTTATTCCAAAAATTTGTTACGTTATTTTTTTTTTTTTTTATATACGTTGAGAAATGTTTTATCTCTGAAATAAATTACAATTCAAAGATAAATACTCATCGATTTCAAATGACTGATTTTTTTTTTAAACATAAATTTTTAACCCTACACTGCATGATTTTTTATTTTTCGTAGAAAAAAATATATGTGTTTGTCAATGTAATAAGAAAACATAGAAAAATATTTTAAAAAATTTAACTCTAAATTTTCACCCCTTTACAATTAAAAATAGTTTTGTTGCCAAATGGCTACACCATGCATTCAACAGATAAAAATGATTGTAAATGATAGTCTTGAAATTAGTTCTTTTTTGTAAAAAAATACAGGAATTGAACATTTGGTGCACTGTACTCTTGTAATCCTTTACATTTTGACATTTTACATTATTTTTTATAAGTACTTGTACTTTCCGATGATCAATTCTATCAAATCTGATGTCTTTTGGAGGCTCTCTCGCGCAAGCTTTCTTTCTTTTCTCTCTTTTTTTTTTGGTTTGTTGCTAGTTCCGCTGTAGCTAATGGTCTCTTTTTAATACGCTTTTATTAATTTCACATGTGAGTTTGTATGTATGTATGTATGTATGTATGTATGTATGTATGTAACTCTGAATAAAAGATAAAATTTACGTTCTTTGCAAAT
Source organism: Uloborus plumipes (assembly GCA_038373865.1). Taxonomy (NCBI): domain Eukaryota; kingdom Metazoa; phylum Arthropoda; class Arachnida; order Araneae; family Uloboridae; genus Uloborus; species Uloborus plumipes. The sequence goes on from JAXGGA010013922.1 coordinate 4,888, forward strand.
ATAAAAGTAATATATTTAATATTATTTTTAATACTAAAGGCTAAACTGTATTGTATATTGATGTATTATAAGTACATGTAAACTTAAGTGTGGATATTCAGTAGTTTTGAAAATCAGAGGGAAACCCGTGATGATCACAGCGCATTCCAATGTAAAAGCGTATTTTTTAGTTTTTTTTTCAAAACTATATTTTAAACTTATTAATGATTTTACTTGTCCGTGTAAGCACAACGTTTGTGCTAACTGAAATATAAAATGAACACGTTTTAAAGGCTTTTCCCTATTGATTATTTGTTTGTTCACTCTGTTGAACATCAACTAAGCATTGATAATTGCGAGGTCTTATAAACGGTAGAACGGCCGAAAGTACCACTTTTGGGTCCGCATGATTATATTATACCTTCCAAAAAGAGAAAGAAGCTAGCGCGAAACATAAACAAAGCACATACTTCATGAACTATAGACATGAATCGAAGTGTTCTCTGGATGCTTACTGCATAATGTTGCCAAATGGCTACAGACGTGTATTATGTCCTAGATTTTTTCCAAATAATTATTTTGATGTAAAACGCATTTTAAACGAAAGATAAATGTTTATTTTATTCATGTTATTTTTTTAAAAGACGAAGAAAAGTATTTCATTGTAAAAAATAATTTCAAAACATGGTAGTTTGAGTGATTTTAAAAGCTATCCATATGGATTCATTTAAGAGCATGCAACAGACCAGTGCTGCCATGTATGGAGGATAAATGGTGATAATTGCTTTAAATATACCCAATACTTGCTTTTTATGCATTGAGTTGAATTATGACTACATTCTGCTATTCATAAGGAGGACAAATTGTCCATGTAGCTAATTGGCAACACCATGCAGTGTAGGGTTAAAGAAATATGCCTTTAGAAGTACTGTAATTTCATCAGCTATGGAATTTTAAAAAACCGCAGACACATTTAACATAAGACACATTTATTTTCTTGCATTTGTCTATTTATTCGAGCTAATTAAATGTGCTGTTTATTATGTAGTAAAGTTATTGTTGTTTGTTTTGAATAAAAATTTACTAAAATGGAATGATTAGTTTTCCAAACCTATGACAACAAAATAGCCGGTATAAAAAACTTAATTTACCTTAAACTAGCTATTACTTCAGTTTATGCAAAATGAATCCAAATGCATTCCTTTTTTTTCCTTCTTCTTCTTTTTCTCCGTCTATGAATACAAGTTATTATCTAAACTGATCCGCTGATTAAGCTGCTAAGAGTAATTAAGTACTTTGGCTGCTCTCTTTTCACGATTTCCATTCCCAAAGCTTTTCATCTAGATATGCGCCTGACAGAAAAAAATATTATGTACAACAGCGAAATTAGAAATTTCACTACTTCAAAAAATTTATTTCTTTGAACGAAAAATAACTAATTGCTGTCCCGTTAGCATCAGATAAAAGAACAAGATTATAAGATAGCATTTTCTGCGCACTCACTTTTGCTATTTCAAGTGGCCCGCAGGAGCTTCAAGGGAAATAATCTCGATTGATGAGGTTAGGAGCTGGAAGTGACTGCTGCCCCGATGCATATCACTTGAACGTTCTGTATTATCTAAGTGAGCGAACCTATGAATGTCGCAGTTGTGGAAACTAGTGTGAATAGTATATGATCTACACTGTCAAAAGTAGATGTTGTTTTTACAGTAGAATACAGCTAATTTTATAGTAACAAACTGTAAAAATTGCTAATTTTACAGCAATAAACTGGAAAGTTGGTTACTTTACAGTAATCGACTAAAAGTGATAATTTTACAGCATTAAACTGTAAAATTGCTGCTTTACAGAAATAAAGTGTAAAATTGCTAATTTTACAGTTTATATTACTGCGCATTTTACAGTTTTAAACTAGAACCTCTGCTGCCAGCATTATACTTTTGTTTTTACAGTATAAAACAGCTAATTTTATGGTAATAAACTGTAAAATTGTGGTAATAAACTGTAAAAGTGCTGCTTTACAGTAATAAACTTTAAAAGTTCTGCTTTACAGAAATAAACTGTAAAAGTGCTGCTTTACAGTAATAAACGGTAAAAGTGCTGCTTTACAGTAATAAACTTTAAAAGTTCTGCTTTACAGAAATAAACTGTAAAAATGCTGCTTTACAGTAATAAACTGTAAAATTGCTAGTTTTTCGTTTATTAGTATGCATTTTACAGTTTTAAACTGGAACCTCTGCTGCCAGTATTATACTATTAAAACAACAGTTTATTTTTTGCAGTGTGCACTGCAGTTCAAATATAGAAAAGAAATTCTTTGTTTTTACAAAATTGAAAATTAATTGACATGGATTGGATTCTAGCAAAAGCAAAATCTAATTTGATATTAAATCAGAAATTATTGATTTATGTAATGTGTTTCTTTTAATGCATCATTCTGACTTTAATATACCAGCCATAACAGTTATCAAATTTTAATGTCGTACTCAATCATTAATTAGAATTAGTGAGTTAAGCTATGAGTGTTAAATTTTTCTTCACGTCTGTATTGTTTTTATCTGATTTGCTTAGCACCAATATTCAAGTGCTGTTTCGTCACTGGGCGATTCAGACTCGACTTGGGTTCCCTAAAATTTATGGATCAATATTTTCAAGGGTAAGAAAATGTGTTTGTTTAAGGAATTCAAGAACATTATCAAACATTGAAAATGAAATCAATTTTGATTAACGTCTTAGTTACGACCAACGTGGAAAAGTTTATCCTGTAACCGGAATTAAATAAAGACTGAATACCGTGTTCATACACTAGTACTGCAGCCGATAACCATGCATATGCATTTTGGTCTGATAGACAGACAAAAATATGTGCGAATGTGCGAGTACACAACTCGAAAACACTCTTTTTAAATGTATAACTCAAGTGGGGCTCAAAGATAAATCTTTCTATTGTCTCAAAGTTTTAAATTACCCAAAGTTTAAAAGGCCAATATTTAGCAGAAATTAAAATTTTCACTTTAAAAAACTTTAATTTTTAACGACAAGCACTTTCTGGATAAACTACAAAAATCCACAAAAAAGTAAAGAATTGCCAGACACGAAGAAGATTTTCGTTACAAACGACAATTTTAAAATCAAATTGGTCGGTAAAAAAGCTGACTCAAAATGAAAAGAAATTAAGTAATTAACTTCACATCTTTGGGTTAAATTATTTGAAATTGTTTCTAAAGAAGGTTAATTGTTATTTTCCCAGAACTTTCAGGTACAAAATTATTGAATTAAAACCTCTTTCAAAATGAAATTTTCTTCTCTTCAGTCTTGATGGAAATATTGCGACAAATTTTTAGTTCTTTATTAAATTGAAATATTCGCAACCGTGGCGAAACCGCAGAATGTTCTTTAATATTAAAAAATTAAAAAAAGCAGCCATTGAAATTTTAATTTCGAACCTTCGCATGTGTTCTCTTGTTTCGAAACAGGGGCTGGAGTCATAAGAAGAAAAATGTATAAAAATAAAATATTCAAAACTGATGAATATTCATATCGATACTATAATAAAAGTTGAATGCAATTTTGCCACCGGTCACCTAATCGCTAAGATCCCCGCCTTGTAATACCCAGTTTTTCAGATATTCATTGTTAGAAATTATGCATCAAACGCGTAAAATAATCTATTAACAATTTCAACGGAAAAGAAAAAGGGGAGAAAAAAGACCGCCATTTTTATCCTTCGCAATAAAGAATTATTGCGATCGAAAGATTTTCATTAAAACCCAGTAGGAAGTTTTTCATATTCATAGAGCAACAGAGTGCTGCTCTAATTTGCATAAACTTATCCGGATATATTAAAATATTTCTTCCCCTGATAAAAGCAAAAGAACTCTTGCGAAAACACTCCGTTGCCCAAGCCTTAGACAAAAGCTTTATTTTGTAAGATTCCTGCATAATTAAGTAGTACAAAACCTCCTCTACAAGAAAAGCGAGGCGCGTGATTAAAAGAGCGGAAGACAAAAAAAACCAAGTTAAAAAGGTACCCCCGAATTAATCGCGTGTATCCTCAACATTAAACAAAAATTTGCTTTTATTGGGTATAGATCGCCGAGAAAACATTTTTCGTCGCTGTTTCTTTCACAGACAAAAGTTCCAGATAATGTGGCAGGTGTTACTATTGTAAGAACTGGCGAAGCGTTAACGCAAACTCAGTTTTTTCTGCCTTTTTCAGAGGCGCTCTTCGCTTTGTTTCGCCGTCTCTGGTGACTCTCGCTTTTAAGTATAAGTACGAAGGGAAACCCGAATATAAAGGGTGCAGAGAATGAAATGCAGAAGACACACCTGCGAACCGGTTAAAATACTCCCGCTGAAACAATATCAAGAAACATTAAAGATATACTTTTTTTTTCCTGCTGTGGAGATATTGAGTTTTGCTCCAGATGTCAAACATATTAAGCACGTGGCAAAGGACCAGGTTAGAAAAAGATGGCAGAAAATAAAGATAACTCCTCATAAATTCTCTGTTGAATATTTTGTTTTATTTTTCTGCTTATTAAATTTCTTTCGGGTCCTACAGTGGTAAAGGCTCATCGCAAGAAACATGGAAATACTTTTAAGAAAGAAAAAGAATAAGAGATGATATTAAAATATGCATTGGCTTGGAAGTTTTTATTTGGTTTTTAAATACTAGACGCAAATCTCCTACTTCTAGATTTTGTAAAGACGGCATTTGGCGTATAAGGATGATGTTCATTGAAAAAAAATCTCTAATTAACATACTAAAGGACGAAACTTCAAACATTTTCTTCTTGTGGTGCGATTCGTATAGGAGGCAAATAGGCAAAGGAGGCAAAATATATGTTTGTGCTGCAAAATCCTCTCTCCCGTTCCGCTATTTTTTGAAAAAAATAAAAAAATACCGAAATAAAGTAACAAATGATTTTTGATTCGCTTTAAAATACATGAAGAGAAAGTAATTTCTCGCATAATTTTGTTACATTAAAAAATTGAAGATGCCAGTCACAAGAACTGTAATAGAAGATTCGTCACTTTTGAACATTGTGAAAGGAAATCCTAAATTATTTTAGTGAATGCATAAATTGTATGTATCTTTTAGTGTTACTCTACTGAACTGAAGTGATTACCTTTCAGCCAGTTTAAATCTATTGTTATTTCACTCAATTTCCAATTTGAAATGTTCATAGAAAATTTTACACTAACAACGTTGGATTTCTCACTACATTTACTTTAGTAAACTAATCCTACCCAAATTATTTTTTTTAAACTATAAAGGAAAGAGGGGATCTTGGAGATCAGTCACTGGTTATAGATTTTTTTTTTATCTTTAATTTTAGTGATATGTCAACACTAAAAATTTATTTTGAATCTTTAGCTCCCTGAGTCTCTGCGTGTAGCTAAATTACTTCCAAAAATCAGAGAATTTGAGACAACATTAGTAAAAAAAATCAACAAACAGGGTTTGTCTATATTTTCACTGGTTGTTAATTTGACCTTGAACAGTTGAATGTCCTTTCTGTTAAATTTGTATTTAAAGAAAAAAAGCTGCCTATGGTTTTCTCTTCGCATGTAGAATAAATTTTTAGATTCATTATTTCCTTTTATGCTTGTTTTGTAATTGTAACTTTTTTCATGGTGAAAAATTTTTAGCAATAATTTGTCCACTGCGTCACATGAAACGGTCCAAAATATTACTAACGCACAAACTATGGATAGGTTATTATGCTCAAATACATACAGAATCAATAAAACAAATGCGATTAGTAAGGGAAAATTATTAAAAATGATAAGCAAAGTTCAAAAATGTTGAACATGATCAATACTATTTTTGTAAGAATGACTCTCTCATTCTTATGTGTATCGATATTAATTACTATACTTTAGCTAACAGTTGCTAGAGAAGGAGAGGACCCTAAAATGCCTCGCATGGTGTACTCCTAACTTTAAAAGAATAAGTTCCTCTCTTGAGAAATACAGTGGAACCCAATTAAGCTGGACTAATAAGGGATTCCGGTCGAACAAAATAATGAAAGTCCTGATCAACCAAAATAACATACAAACTGTGCCAAGGTACATGAACAAACTGCCGGACGCAGTATATTCTGAATTCAAGAGAATTAAATATGATACTGCCTATCAGAAAATTACAGAAAATATAAAATACACTTTACAAAAGTACATTATTGCTGTAACTTGTATTTTATTTTTGCAGTATGTACATCTAAATAACTGTTCGGGTTAAGCGAAGTACGGTTTAGCGGGGTTCAGATCAATAAGGGTTAACAGTACTTTATGTTTACTTCTCGGTTTTATTTATTTTTATTTCTTTAAACGGTAAATGATTGAATACGCCCAAGAAACAAATTTGTATACATGAATTTAAAGTAAAAATATTTCAAGAAAAGACAGAAAAGCTTTTAAAATATGGAGTACCTTGACGGAAAAAATGTGCATCAAATTTAAATATTTCAAAAAATATATATGTTACTAGCTGCCAGGGCAGCTAGATTAGCTTCCTGCGGCATGTTGATGCATAACGTCCCCCTTCTCTGACTTTTACCTCATTCTGAAGTTATATTATTAGATATTAGATATAATTTAATGTTCATTCGATTTCAAGACATACCACGCACGTGGCCCGGCGTTGTACGGCCACTTCGTGCCCTGAAAGTAGTGAGGAAAATTTCAGAAAACTACTCCCCGCCAAGGCGGGTCGCTAACACGCGCTTCACGCCTTCACTTTTTTCCTATATAAAAAAATCATTCGAATTATTGACATGCTTCGCGCCTTCAAGATGGTGAGGAAAGTTTCAGTAAGTTCAGCTAGCTCAAAGGAAAAACGCAGACATAGATACTCAGTTTTTAATATAAGTAGATGGCTTTTCAACAAATGAACGTTTCAAAATATTACAAGTAGCTAGCGATAAAAATACTATGTAAGTGGCCTGCTTATGAGTTTCGTGTGTGATTTAGTTAAGCCTTTATTCAAAATTCTCATTATGATTGTTATCACTGTTTCATAGCAACCAATGAACGTTTTGCAACAATGGATTTCATATTTAATCATTTATTAGGCTTAATCGCTTTAAATTTGACTACTTATGAATTGATATCTTCGCTAATTAAAATCGTATAATTATATAAATTGAAACTAATGAAGCCTGAAAAATTACCTATCTATCGGTACCTGGTTCGACTTTCAGTTCTTTGGCGTTCAGGAGAAAGAAGCGTGACATAGACAGATAGTTAGAAAGAAAGATAGAAAGAAAGAAAGATACTCAGTTTTTAATATAAGTAGACTAGCTGCCTGGGCAGCTGATTAGCTTCCTGCGGCATGTTGATGCATAACGTCCCCCTTCTCTAACTTTTACCTCATTCTGAAGTTATATTATTTGATATATTATAATTTAATGTTCATTCGATTTCAAGACGTACCATGCACGTGGCCCGGCGTTGCACGGGCACTTCGTGCCCTGAAAGTAGTGAGGAAAATTTCAAGAAACTACTCCCCCCAAGGCGGCTCGCTAACAGGCGCTTCACGCCTTTACTTTTTTCCTATATAAAAAAATCATTCGAATTATTGAGATGCTTCGCGCCTTCAAGATGGTGAGGAAAGTTTCAGTAAGTTCAGCTCGCTCAAAGGAAAAAAGCAGACATAGATACTCAGTTTTTAATGTAAGTAGATGACTTTTCAACAAATGAATGTTTCAAAATATTACAAGTAGCTAGCGATAAAAATACTATGTCAGTGGCCCGCTTATGAGTTTCGTTTCGTGTTTGATTTAGTTAAGCCTTTATTCAAAATTCTCATTATCATTTTTATCAATGTTTCATAGCAACCACGTTTCAACAATGGATTTCATATTTAATCATTTATTAGGCTTAATCGCTTTAAATTTGACTACTTATGAATTGATATCTTCGCTAATTAAAATCGTATAATTATATAAATTGAAACTAATGAAGCCTGAAAAATTACCTATCTATCGGTACTTGGTTCGACTTTCAGTTCATTGGCGTTCAGGAGAAAGAAGCGTGACATAGACAGATAGTTAGAAAGAAAGATAGAAAGAAAGATACTCAGTTTTTAATATAAGTAGACTAGCTGCGTGGCCCGGCGTTGCACGGGCTGTAATGTAGTGAAGGCAGTTTGAAAAAACTACTCGCCACCAAGGCGGCTCGCCTTTAAAGTAATGAGGAAAGTCTAAACAGTTTACTCGCCGTCAAGGCGGCTCGCCTTTACAGTAGCGAGGAAAGTTTCAATAAACTACTCGCCGCCAAGGCGCCTTACCTTTAAAGTACCAAAGAAAAGTTTAATAAACTACTCCCCGCTAAAGCGGCTCGCTAAAAAGCTTTCCTGCATCAAAGAATCAATCGAATTATTTGCACATGTTTCCTCAAAAATAAAGACGATGTCAAGTAGCGCATACTTAGCACTCTCCCTGAATAACAAATAAAATTCCTTTCCAAAAACAATTATTTCCAAACCGCTTTCTTCCTGTAAAATTAATTGCAAAATTCTAAACGAAAAAGTTCTTTTAATATTTGGATCGCAGCCAAAAAAAAGTCCCTTCTAAAAACAGCAATTGCAATTTTATTTAAAAACACATTTTCAAAATGGTACCAGAGAAAAAATATGTCATTAATAATTAGAATAAAAACAATTGTTAGAACTTTGTTATAACACGTATTCAAAATGACAATGGAAAAAAATAACTCTTTCATTTTAAAAAGTTCAATTTAATTAACGTTTTAATTTAAAATCGCAACGGAAAGAAATAAATATCTTGGAATTTTAAATAGTTCAATAATTTAATTAACGTTTTAATTCAAAATGGCAACGGTAAGAAATAAATGTATTGGAAGTTTAATCATTTATTAGGCTTAATCGCTTTAAACTTGACTACTTATTAATTGATTTCTTCGCTAATTAAAATCGTATAATTATATAAATTGAAACTAATGAAGCTTGAAAAATTACCTATCTATCGGTACCTGGTTCGACTTTCAGTTCATTGGCGTCCAGGAGAAAGAAGCGTGACATAGATAGATAGTTAGAAAGAAAGATAGAAAGAAAGATAGATACTCGGTTTTTACTATAAGTAGATTGTTATTAGTTTATTAATTTTGTTACTTTATTTATTTTGTATTTTTACTTATTAATAAATTTATTTATTTATTTATTTTTCAATATTATTTTATTTATTTTTTTTATATTTTTACTTATTAATGAATTTATTTATTAATTTATTTATTTATTTTGTTTATTTACTATTATTATTGTTATTACTTCTTACTCAATGCAGATTGAATTTATTTTAAACTTTACTTCCAAGTGTATTTTATTCATATATATCTTGTACAGTAGAAAAGAATCCATTAAGTTCAGCATTACTAAAACTACTTTTATTTTTATACTCATTTTTCTTTAAAATATCTCTCGATTGTTTATTCCATTGAACTAAATCTAAAACGGAGGGAAAAAAAACTTCCACTAAATTAACTTCACCTAGTATATTCATTCGAGCATATGAGCTTCCCTAGTCAAATTAAGGATTCCACAATGATAGACATAGTTTAGAACAATAGGGTCGAAATGAAGCCATGTATAAGCTGAGCATGTCCCAACTAATTTTTTAATGAGTACTGAAAACCATCTTTCCCAAATGCGCTATCTTATTCTTGGAACAATATTTCTTCTACCCTTTATCTATTCTGAAGTTTATTGTTAGTTTCTGCAAGTGCACTGCTTGAGAAATGCCGCATCGCGGAAATTACGTATGCTGGTGTTGTCAACGGTAAATATGCAAAATTTCACATTTCGCACATTTGCTGCATTGAAGTTAAGATATTTAACAGTGAAGTTGGTATTAGTTTCTCGGAGTACTGATACTTAAGATAAATTTTGAACGGATAATAGATATTTCATATTTATGAGGATTGAAATAGAAGTAAGCATGTGTGACGCATAATTTAATGGTTTGGGAATGGAAATTGCCACCTTATCTATTACTGCCAAATTGATGTGAAGAATACATATTTATGTTGTTTTCCCAGAAAGATTCGTGAAAGCTTCGAAGGAGTGCCCTTCCACCACGTACGGATCTATGCAGGAGACGTCTTAGTTGAAAAAAGTGTTATCAGGCTCGTCATTTTAAAGGGTCGATTGTCTACAACAGATTTAAAAAAATGTTTTGGGATATATAAGTGGAAGTGATTTTTACTGTTTTGCAATAAAATTTGCTTTTCTTGTGTTGCCTTATCGATTACTGCCAAATTTATGTTAAGAATACATTCTTATATTTGAAGTTAAAAAAAACAACGTAAATAGAGTACAAATTAGGTAGAAAGTACAGCAAATAACTATTTCAAGGATGCAATGGAGCCTCTTCCTCAGTTCAAAAAGCTCAGCACACGAAAGTATGTAGAGCTTTTATTAGCGAAAAGAATTGTTTAATTGTTTTTTGTTTGATAATATTTTTGGGCGTTTTTAAAGAGTTAGCCTCATTGGGGAAACGTGTTAATTAGGTAAATCTCTTTAATATGTTAAAACTGATGAAAACATTATTGAAACTCAAAGTTTCCAGTAAAATTATTTTCTTCTTATATTTTCTGAGTCATTTGATGAGTGTACAAAATTTAGAGCCAATTAAGTCGTAAACGAGTGAGGGCCGTAACCTTATCCATTTCTGGTCAAATATTGACTAACTGCATTTTTTCCAATTAAATAATTATTGAAAACATTGAAAAGGAAAGGAACAAAAATAAAATATTTTCTCATAAAAAATTTTAAGAAATGGAAATTTTCAGCAAAACATAATCCAATTTCACAGTTCACGACGATATCAGGCCGTAACATTATCCATTTTAGGTCAAAGTTTTTGTATTTAAAAGAGTTACATTTGGGACCATTTATTTTGCGGTGCTATATACGAAAGGTTCATGAACTGAAAAGTGATGATAAATAAAAGAAAAACTCTACGATTATGGAAAAAAAAAACAGATTTCGAAAATTATGAAGAAAAGCTTGCGCTTAGATTATAGCTTACTTCAAACGTTAAATATAGTGGCAAACAGTTATATACAGAAAATAAAAGAGACGAAATGGTGCAGTCTTTAACAATGATGATATGCTTCACAATGGTTTTCTGAATTCGTTGCACTTGTTGACAATCTAGTATGCTATTAATTTTGTTATTATTATCATTGTTTAAATCTTAGTTTTTTGTAAAATAAATAAAGAAGTCCAACCTCTCGAGGCAATGACATCCGATCTTTCTGTAGTTTTTAATAACTACTGACAAGTAAGTATTAACACTTCTTTGTTTTTCTTTTTCTTTTTTTTTTTTTTTTTTTTTAATTTCTTTGAGACACTTTATAATAGCAGAAAATGGAAGACACTTTAAAAAAAGCAGAAAATGGGAGAAAATGAATATGAAGAAACTAGGGGAACAACGAATTTAATGGCAATATCAGTTCGTGGTTATATTAAAAATGTTTCAAATTTGAACGAAATCAAATATAATTACAGATATTATCGGTTTTGTCGGTTTTCGGTTGAGTTTAAGTTGTAAAACTTTTTCTGCATTTCTCGCCAAATATTTTCTGCAATCTGAGCATGAAAGACGGAAAGGTAGTATGAAATTAAATCAATTTTTCTGTGGTAAAAGTTTATTCCTAACTTATTGATTTCTAAATGAAGTGTTTTAAAGTCACCTATAGTGACTAATAGCAAATACGTTTGTACTGCCTAAATAAGTGTTTACATTGACAAATAGTAAAAATATAAACAATCGTGCATTCGGTTTAAGTCAAAAGCTTGTTTTCAGACTTATTAGTCCAAACAATTAAGTTTTTTTTCAAGAATTAATGTCTTTGGTAAGAACACTAAGATTTTTTTGAAAAACTTATTGTTCTGTGCGAATGTGTTTAACAGTCTGGCAAGCACTCTGACACGCATTGTGATGACTTAACCTGGCATATATTTATTTCAATCAAGAATATAATTTATTTTCAAATTGTTGCTATTGTGTTCTCAATTTAAGTTCTTACTTTTGTTTCGTGTAGAATTTTATTTTTGATGGATTATGTATGCATGAACGGAATTTCGAGACGCTACTGTGCATTATCAAGAAACTTAAATGAATGATTTTTTTTTTTTTTTTTGTCGTGTGCCAGCCAGGCCGGTAATTTAGGGTGCGCTGCTTCACTTTTCCAACTGTACCGTAATTTGGTGTGAAGTCCGACTTCCACAGTACACGCATGCCATAGGTACCCGTTTATAGGGTAGGCAACCTTTCATACAACACCACATTCACACAAAGAAAGAACAGAGACAGGAGAGAGAAAGCACACCCATGCCCAGGCCGCGACTCGAACCCGGGGCCACACCAGCCGTGGCAGACTGCTCTGACCACTAGACAAGGTGGCCGACAAATTGCGTGCTCAATTGGGCAAATGTAACTTTGGACCAGAATATTTCTTTTTTACCGAAATAAATGCAAATTCACTCTTATTTCCTGGGCTAAACTCATCAGTTACAAAACTAGAACAACCGTCAAAAATCATTTTAAAATATACTGTAATTAGTTCAAAATAAACTTACTTAGTAGCCAACGTGTTTCGTGATTAAAATTTGGTGTTTAAAGTTTTGATTTACAGTTAATGTGTCTGTCAGTTTCATGAGTTCAGAATGGCTTCATATGCTTTGTGTTGGGGTTATGGAGGTCATAGACACCGCCCTTTTAAATGGTCAAATATTGCCTAAAACTACATTTTTGTTGCTTATATGACGAAAAAATCGTCCCAGATCTCAACTTACTCTCGAACGTTGCACTTTGAGTACGCCACTCCTCCTCCCTTTGATCTAACCCCCTAAAACACCACCTCGTGGTTTAGGAAATGATTTAGACGAGACACAACACAAAAATCTAGTGGATGAAAATAGTTTCATTGTTACATCAGCAATCATCAGCTAATTACATTACTCAAAACAACATTTCCAGCCAGAGAAGTTTCGTTTTCATTGCAAACCGTTCCTAAAAATGTACTACTCTTTGCATTAGCAGCAATTTTCTTCCGATACGAGATTATTGAAAGTCCAATGGATAAAAATAATTTCATTGTTACAGCAACAATCATCAGCTGATTACATTACTCAAAAAACATTTCCAGCCCGAGAAGTTTCGTTTTCATTGGAAACCGTTCCTAAAAATGCACTTCTCTTTGCATTAGCAGAAATTTTCTTCCGATACGAGGTTATTGAAAGTCCAGTGGATAAAAATAATTTCATTGTTACAGCAGCAATCATCAGCTACTCAAAAAACATTTCCAGTTAGAGAAGTTTCGTTTTCATTGGAAACCGTTCCTAAAAATGTACTACTCTTTGAGTTAGCAGCAATTTTCTTCCGGTACGAGGCATCCGCATAATTCCTACTTCTCTCCAACAACTTCAAAAATTAGGGTAAACAAGCAAAAGACGTTTCGAAACCTCCACTAAACAGCTTGCTTCGTCGTCCAACATTCTCTTTCTTTACACAACGTATCATTTTTTTTCATCATCTCCGCCCGACATTAACTGAGCAACGCTTTTGCAGCACCAGCAGCAGCTGTGAGCTGTTGGATGAAAAGCCATGCCCGCGTGTCCAAAACTCCGCATTTTTATTGGCCATGTTTAATTAGTTTTCTCTCTCGTTACAAAAATCTTGTCTCTAGTGCTGAGGTCTGGTTATTGAATCGTCCCATTCTCTTCCTCTCCCCTTTCTTTTTTTTTCTCTCCCCCTTCTTCTTTTCATCGCAATTTACCTTAAGTACTCCGCCGTCTAAATTTATATTAGCACTTCCAACTTATTACGCTTTTTGGAAGTGAAGTGAAATCAATGCATGAGTCCTCGTGTCTCGACTTTCTTCTAAGGTGCCTAATTGTGGGAAGACGTTACAAGATCTCAAACAATACGAAGAGACTCCACTCCTGGCTTATTTTTTATTTATAAATTTATATGCGTCATCTTCTTTAAGACACTTCACGAGCTTATTAAAGATAGTGGATTTATTTATTTACTTTTTGCTTTTCTATTCAGTTGCTTCGTTTTGAGTACGAGGATTAAATTTATTCCATAACGGCTTTTCTTTCGTGCATGGCTTTTTCTTTTTTAATTTTTTAGCCCTTGTTTTATTGTTCGCTGTGACATATGTTGCACGTCAAAACAAATAGGCGCGAGAGTTTGTTTTCAGATGGTCACTTAGAAGCTAATTTCTTATCTTAAACTGAGAATATTAAATAATGATGCCATGCTTGAACGATTTTCCAAAGTGATTTTCAGTAAAACATTAAGAATACGAGCATAGCTTTAGAAACAGGAAATTAAAGACATCAGCGCAGATAATCATTTTAAAAGACTAAACAAAATGTATAACACATATTCGACACTTTTTTTTTAAGTCTCTTATTTACTTATTTATATTTTTTATTTTTATGCTTTTATTTTATTTAATTTTGCATATGTATGTGCAATGTTTTGGACGCACTAACTGTCGAATCTGTCATTTGTCTGAGGCAAAAGTTAAAAGAAAAAGACTGTTCTTTTAAGAAGTAAAGGCAGAAGAAAAATGTTAACTTCTTACCTTCCTACATTTTATATTAATAATGGAAACTTATCTGTGCATGATCATCATAAAATTTCCTTCACCTTACATCTAAATGAAACGATGAATATCATAAATAATATAGGATAAGAAACATTTAAAATAAATATGTAACCGTAATAAATGACTTAACCAAATAAAAAACACCCACACAAAGTAGTTTCTTTACCTTCATTTTATTTTATTATGTGAAGGACTATAATTACAGATACTGAATGTGAAACATCTGTAACTATTTAGGATAGGACTTTTTTTTTCTTTCTTGCTTCTTTTTTAGTAGCTTTTCAATGGATGCTTTGACAAAGAAAAAAGGTACAAAGTGATTATCTTCTTACTTACCAATCTTGAAAAATAAACGATAAATATATTCCATTAATAAATAAGTTGAACTTCTTTCAACCATACATAGCCGATAGATTATAAACGTATTTATAAATTCCGAAGTTTGTGTAAATAAATAATGAGCCTTTATGATTTGTAAAATGCATTTGACTAAGAAGTAAATGACACCTTTAACTGGCACATGAAAACAATAAAGACAAAGGAGTTCATGAATAAATGCGTTAAACAAACGTCCATGTATAAATCAACAAGTATACAAGAAATTAAATATACAATACTCTAAATGCAATATCTAGTTTATACATAAGTTTAGAGGATATGTAAATATATCTGCAAATTAACAAATAATAACAATAACTACACTGGCGGGAAAAAAAATCCCAACACCAAGAAAAAATTTCTGTAGAGTAACGAAATTTGGGTAATTCAATTGTCTAGTTAACATGTTTAATTGATTAAATGTACAAGATCACTGGCTAATTTAAGCTCAAGAAAATGCTGTGCAAATGTGACATTATGTTAATTTAGTAGAGGGTGTAACCTCCAGAATTTTGAAGGCAAGCCTGCAAGCGTGCATGCATTATGTCATACAGGTGCCGAATGTCACTTTGTAGAATGGAGTTCCATGCTTGTTGCACTTGTTGTGTCAATACTAGGACCGTCATTGCTGACTGTGGATGATGCTCGAGGTGCCGTCACATGATATCCCATACGTTTTCAATTGGAGACATACCTGGTGATTTTTCAGGTCATGGTAACATGTCAGTACTCTGTGGAGTACATTGCGTTACAGCAGCGATGTGAGGGCGAGCGTTATCCTGTTGGAAAACGCCCCCTTGAATGCTACTCATGAAGGGCTGTACTACTGGTTAAATTACCAGACTGAAGACAAATTTTCAGTCAGTAAGTTTGGGATAACCACAAGAATGCCCCTGCTGTCGTAGGAAATTGCTCCAGAGACCATAACTCCAGGTGTGGGTCTCGTGTGTCTAGGCCGTAGACCGCTTGGATGCAGGCGGTCCCCTGGCCTCCTTCTGACCAATATATAGCCACCACTGGCACTAAGGCAGAATCTGTTTTCATCAAAAATTACAACAGGTCTCCACTCCGACCTCCAGTGAGCTCTGTCGTGGCACCACTGCCGTCGGAAAAGGCAATGGTTTGCAGTCAATGGAATACCGGCTGCAAGCTGCCTGGCTCGGAACTGTTCTTGAAGTAAACAGTTTCTTACCGTTCCTTGGGTCACGACGGTACCAACTGCAGCTCGAATGTCAACCGCAGATGCAGTACGATGCGCCACAGCCGTACGCAAGATTCGGCGATCTTCCTTCTCAGTCGTGCCACGTGGCAGCTCGGAACTTGATCATCTTGAGGTAATACCATCCCTTGCCCATAGCTTCCAATAATCATGCATGGTGGAAACATTCCCACCCAACTTTTTCTGCAATATCACGAAATGAAAATCTACCTTCTCCTAGCCAAATTGCACGACCTCGTTTAAACTCGATGAGCTGTTAATAATGGCTTCTTCGTCTTCTTAAAGGCATCCCTAGCTAACATGAACGCAATTCGCCAAATTTCACGGAAAAATTATACATACGAGCTTCACAACACGCTTTTAAAACAAGCCTTATTTGCATGTTCTGAGTGACGCCAGCTGCGCCACACTTATGTGCGGAACGCGAAATTTCAATCGATGTCATCTTTCAGTGGTATAAACATGCCTACCAAATTTCGTTTATCTAACACAAGTCTTTCTTGGTATTGGGATTTTTTTTTCCGCCAGTGTATAAGCTTTGTTTATAGCTTTAAATACTTTACTATAAATAGAAATAAACGCATCCCTTATTCTGATAGTTACTATTTAAAAGAAACTGGGTGAAACGACAAAATTTATGAAAGGAGAAAAATCATGAAAAATAGTTATTTGAAACATAAAAGATGAAATAATGACGACGATGATATTAAATACAGCAACAATGATAATTAATTGATTGTAATAATAAATATTATTATCGTTATTATTATTACTTTTATTACTATTATTATTATTGTAGTAGTATTAATAATTAAAAATATAATAATATCATACTTGAACAGCCAATAAAATTACACGTTTTGGGATCAAAGAAAATTAGTTTCTTTGGAAATGCAAATAAATTTTCCCGATTATTACTTACACTATTGATATATGTTAAAGTTCAACGACGGGAATAAAAGTGGTGCAAAAATTATTCTACTCTTGGGTTCATTTTAATCGATTTTAAATGCTCTGACAAAGTTTGAAACAAAACTATTTCGATCAGTAAATTCAATGTTACCACCTTTGGCGTCTCGAAGCCTGTCATGACGAAACTCCTTTACCGATTATGACGTATCTGAGATTTCTCCTCCAGATTTTTGATTTAGAGGATGCGTAAAGTACAGAGCATTTGCAGCAGCAAATGAACTTACTAAAGTATTTAAGTTCTGAATAACAGACGATATGTCTAGTGTAACAACTCAAATGTAGAACGATACCTAACGATAATTTTGAGGCTGACTTGATAGTGACGTAACTAGTTACCAATGAATATCACTGAATAATGATAACCACTGAAATTTATTTACATAAGTGATTTTGTGTAGGTTAAAAACTTAACAATGTCTTTACAACAAACCAAAAGAATCTGGTGCCTGATAATGCTAGTTTATGCGCAACACTTTACTAAAATTTGGGAGAGTCCTTACTACTATGACTACTGTATGTGACAGTGTAATATGAAATAACAGAGCTGCCATAATAGGACAATACATCATGATTCATAAGATATTGTCTGGAAGATCCGCAGAGCTCAATTGATTCTAATAGCAGGTCTTCTAAGGAGCAAATCAAAAAAGACTTTCATTAATACTTGAACGTATCCCAAGCATGGAAAAAGGCTACCTGATATCAATCTATATTTCAACGTGAGTGATGGACTCTACCGCAATAAGTATAAATCATCATCGAAGAGTTGATTCCGAGATCAACGATAGAAGTTGTCTGACAGACAATAAGAGAAAGTTTTTTGATATTCAGATTTGATAAGACAGTCTCATTGCGACGGTTTAGATATATGAAATATTTCTCATTGATTCGGCGCTCACTATTGAGAGTAACTTTTTGTGACTCAAAAGCCTAGCATCGGTACTTTGTACTTACTTCATGTATACAAGTACCAGTCTACAATGTACTAACTTTACCACAGCACATTATACCAGTTCCACCTCATCGCATTCAGTTCTATCTATAAACTCAGTGCAGAAATCGATCGAAAATTAAAATCATATCGCTATATAACTCCAGGGCCCGTTGATTTTCCTTGAACTATGTTTTTGCTATCCGATCTTTGCTTTTACGCAATATTGCTAATCCTTGTACCATAATATGCATACATGACAGAACTTTAATGACTAAGCTAGCCTTTCAGTCTAAAGTGCAGGCTCATTTTGACAAAACAACTGCCATTAAAAGATTATGGATTGTCAAGTCCCCACCCCTCTCTTTCTAGGAGAAAACTATGGTAGTTTTGTTGTTGAAACTTGATACCGCACGATTTCAACTTTCATTAGACCTAATTAGTGTTAGTTTGTCTAAAAAAGTTTGCACTTTTCTTTCTTTATTAAAGGAAAAAATCAGTACTAAAATCCCTATTTATGGGTAGATTCATTGAACTATAATTTGAACAGTTTATAGCTGGTCAACAAACTGAGTGAACTTTGCTTGTTTATTAAACGTTTTCGGGAGTTAAACCCGAAAAGTCACCCATTCAGGAGTTATAAGTAATTATAGGTTAACGCGGAGACAATCTTTTTTTAGCGAAACCAAAAAGGGCATTCATACCGCTTGAAGACACGACAAAATGCAAGTCGCCGAAAATAATGATGGCTATTTTCCTAAACAATGCTAAGAAAATTGGATTTTCTGCAACTTATAACTTGATTTTGGAAACGATAACATTTAAGAGATGCTTATGGTAGTCTTTGATTGCTTTTCAAAACAAATGATAGCAACAGGTATAGTTTATGAGTTTTATTTTTAATTCATTTTAAGAGACATTTTCAAGATTGCATTTCAAGTAGTTAAAGCAAAAAGGACCTTTCAAGTCGCGTGCCTTCGACCGAAGCTTTGAACTGTAATTTTCAACTCCATTATGTCTGTTTCAAAATATTTATATTCATTTGTATATCTAAAGCAGCTCTTTGAAATAATCAACTTTAAGAATATGGCAGTTGAATTTGTGTGCTTTCTTTCTTTCTTTTTTTTTAACTTTATGCAATTAATGCGATCTCACAACATCTTTCTCGCCTTTTATGGAATGTCTTAAATTTTTCGAAAATATATTTAAAACACAATGTGCTTCGTGTTTTCTTTCTGTATTTTTCATCTTATTTTCGGTGAAATATTCTTTTACTAAAATTATTTAGTAATAGCAACCAGATGTCGTGAAATGGAAACCTTGTTTCTTTTAGTTTTTAAGAATCGCAATTTTCAAGCTCAACCACTTTTTTTTTTTTTTTTAATGGTTCGAGGTTTTATTAGGAGAAGTTTCCCCGTGGCAATTTCATACCTCTTAATAACAGAGGACCAAAAATTATTTTCATTTCAATATAAATTAGTCGATTTTGAACCTTGTTCCGTCCAAACTGTTATTTAAATTAAACGTAAAGAACTATTTTCCTTCTTCTTTCCTTCTATCTTTTTTAAACTTTAACAAAGGTATTGCAGTGCTCTTTCAAGCTGTTTTGGATTCCAAATAGACATTGAGTGCGGTTGCAGTTCTACCAATAAAACACTTACAAAGTGTATTAAAGAATGTGGAATTCGACTAGAAATGTTTACCAAAATAAAAAATATATAATAAATAAATCATATTTACTACAATGAATGCTATATTATTTCTCCAGTAACTTTTATCAGTATTTGAAATGAAACATAAAGATGTACAAATTTCTAATTTATATGAGGGGTGTGAACGTGATAATTACATACAGTGAACTCTCACTTATACACCGCCTCATTTATGCGCATTTTTCACTTATACGATGATTTTGAATGGTCCCAGCAAATTTCATAGCAAAATAGTAATAGTATCAATCGTTTATGCGTCGCTCTAAGAATAAATATTTCACTTATGCGCCGAATTTTCTTTAAAATGTAAAGAAAAAAAAATATTTAAAAAAAAAAACATTCTTCTTCACTTTCCTCTTTAATCCTTCGCCTATTGCTCACGGAAGGCATTTTTTCCGCATGAACTAGCGTTTGGAGAGGAACAATTACCTATTATGGATCGTTTTAAAATGGGCAGTTTGTAATTAGGTATGCAACATTTTTTTTTTTTTTTTTGTCTATCATTGTAGTTACGTTCCAGTAATTGCCAAACCGTAATAATATATCCCTTGTTCATAAAAACATTCTTATTCATTCTCTCATTAGAAGCTATGTTGCGTTTAGTCCTTTAAATAGGCTTGTTCACTTATACGTCTCTCTCACTTATGCGCCTTTTTCTGTTGGTCCCTTGGGCCAGTCCATAAGTAAGAGTTCACTGTATAGAAAATTCGGTTGGAAATAACACGAACCTAATGTCTAATTGCATTGACTATTACAGGTGTTTGAATAGCATATTAAATGCATTAAACATTATACAGGGTGTCCACTCCAATCGTGGACCAATAGCTAATTTCTAAACCGTTAGAGATACGCATATAGTTTATTTAGGAAAAAATCTCCAAATTATGAAAGAAATTTTGGGTCGATTCAATGTTTTTCAAAAAATCAAATTTTGAAACAGTTACGAAATTTAAATTTTTATACAGCCCCCCAGTCCTATCAATCATATTTAGTAAAACATTCTTGACACTGTAACGTTTAAAACTAAAAAAAAATCACTCCTCTACCACAAAAATTGACCGAGTTATGACGTTTTGAAAAATCAAGATTTTGCATTATTTCATGACGTCATCGAGAGATCACTTAAGGGACCGTATGGGAAATCCTTCAAAATCTTGATTTTTCAAAACGTCATAACTCGGTCAATTTTTGTGGTAGAAGAGTGATTTTTTTTTAGTTTTAAACGTTACAGTGTCAAGAATGTTTTACTAAACATGATTGATAGGACTGGGGGGCTGTATAAAAATTAATATTTCGTAACTCTTTCAAAATTTGATTTTTTGAAAAACATTGAATAGACCCAAAATTCCTTTCGTAATTTGGAGATTTTTTCCTAAATAAACTATATGCTTATCTCTAACGGTTTAGAAATTAGCTATTGGTCCACGATTGGAGTGGACACGTTGTATACATGACGATAAGATGATCTTGAATGGCTTTTAGAGCTTCATCTTTTTTTTTTCTCTCCTTCAGAAGAGACTTATATAGCATTTATTTCTTAAATACACAATTTCATAATTGTGTATATTATAAATATAATGTGATTACATATTTTAATGCAATGTAAGACTGTTCAATATTTTTTATTTCTCTAAAACTCAATTAATTCGTAAGAAATTTCAAGCTCAATTATCATCAAGAGGAAGGTGAGTTTAGTTAGCCATTCTATATGTTTTAAGGATATTGCCCATCAATAGTACACTTACTCAATAATTTGTAAAACTTGAAGCAGAAAAAAAGAGCATCGTGCAAAGTGAACAAAATTTAAATGAAATGCAAAAGATGACATAGCAAGGGATAAAACTGATAAAAAGATCATGCATGGTTGATCCAAGAAACAGTCTCTTAACTTTCAAATGAAACATGTATAGTCAACCAGCACCTTGGTAATGCCCTAGATGTATTAAAATAGTTATATCACTACTTGAATTCTGTAAATAATTATATATCAGTATGCTTAGACAAAAATGCCATACGAACAAGCCTCATTATCGGTTTCCATAAGGGTCAATTTCTTATCGATGGACGAGTAATAGACAGATGATACAAAGGTACAATGCCTTCTCTGGCAATGTGTTATTCAGGATTACACCAAAAGACAGTTTCGAGCGATGGTGCTTATCGCAATTATACTTATCAATTCTCTCACTTCTTAACTGTGTAGACATCATTTGATTAGCGGAAGCTACATCAAAGAGGAGTTATATCCTGACATCCAATTTCTCCTGCAATGCATTTCCGGGGCTGTATTTCAGTAAGCCAATACCAATTTGTGTGTTACTTCAAATGTAGAGTTGGTTGAAAGTTTTTGAGTGTGGGTTAGATTGATTATACGTCTCCTATTATGTGCTCGTTTTCTTGGAATGTTGCCCGAAGATTGCAAGAATTCTTCAAGATTACATCCATGGGGCACTTACTCACACTGCTTAATGAGCAGAATCACTGGCAAAGGGCATGATGCTACATGAGTATTACAATTATGTTTAGACTCTGAACCTGAAAGCGTTTTTTTGATCACACAGTTGAAACTACAGGTTGCGCAAGGCACATTTAAGGGTCTAACGTTGCAGCGGCGCATCCCTGAGGGTGCCACTTGACTCCCTGTGGCACCCTTGAAGGTACCATGTGGCTCCTTAGGGTGCCATGGGTAACCCATGGGGTGTCATAAGGCAGCCATAGGGTACCACATGGAGACAAATGGCACCTTCAAGGGTACCAGAGGGAGCCAAGTGGCACCCCTCAGGGGTACCGCTTGTGCCACAACGTTTCAACCTTAAAAGTGCTTTGTGCAGCCTGTAGTTTTAACAGAACAAAATAACATGACCATTTGGAAAATCGAACCGTATAACTCTATAATGACTATTCCATACTTATAATCTCCAATTAGTGTGAAACTGAAGTATCTGTGTCGTAATCGAACTGCCCTTAACTACTGAAATTCTGCCTTGGCGCCTGTTTGGAGTAACTTACATACTTACAATTCCAGTTTTAAGTTTTCACTTTACAAGATAGGCCTCAGTGAGCTTGCAAGCTCTCGCTGGTGTACTAAATGACTTTTAACTACCAGTGTGAACGCAATCTGAGCCTCATTGAAAGAACAACTGCCTAAAGTTTGGTAATAGCAATTATAAGCTGATAATCCCCAATAATAAGGGTAAAACTGCAAAAATTTGGATGTCGTAATTAGGCTGTCAATTTATGCTCGTAATTTGTTTTAGTGCCCCCTTGACAGTGACAAGCACCCCAAATGCAGAAGTTGGCAAATTCTTTGATCATAACTTCTACTTTCATTCGGACAGCCGGTTTTCTTTCTTTCTCCCCCCCCCCCTTCTTATCTTTATCTTAAGTTCGATTTGTTGTCACCGCGTTTACACTGCGCAGCTTCTCACCATGAAATGACGGCAGCATGACATTAATATTCAACAGTATTGTTTATAAAATTGTCATTGTTGATAATCATGGTTTATAATTTTCAAATTGTTGTGTATCAGCATTTGGGAGATGTTATTTGTTCTTCTTTTGAGAAATATATTTTTGATATTATCTCATGTTCAATACGTTCAAAACGCCTAAGAAGTACCTAAGACGTTCAAAACACCTAAGACATCCCTCTCGTTGGTGTACTAATTTTTCATTTGCTACAAGTTTTTTGGCACTCGTAGCTTTTATGAGATGTCATTTGCCTCCTGCTGAGTTATTTGCTGTTCCATACTGATGAATTCATAATAAGGACGAAATTGCAGTCTCCGGGAGGAATAACTGGGCTGGCGGTGTATCTGTCTTAGTCTTGACTTAGGGGTGGTAACTTACTGTTTAATACTTCCAAATGATTATATCTTTTCGAAAATGAAGCTGAATGAATTTTTAAAGTTCTTATCTTAGATTCGACGAGAGCAAAGCAAAAAATTGTTGTCTTGAAATTATGACGAGGCATGCAATGTGTTCTTGGACAAAATACTCCTTCAGAACTGAAGGGCTTGGAAGAGGAAGGGGTTATGTGACAAAACAGAAATTGCGAGTAATTAAGATTCAAAGTGTTATTGTTGCAGTTGTTGCAGCTTTTTTGTTTTCTTGTTTTGTCATTAGTGTGCGTATGAAATTGGTCTAATAACATCTACCTTTTGATGTATCAAGTTTTATTGGCTTACCTGTATCCATTGCTTACCATTGTCCTGAGTGCTCATTTTTTAAGATGTAACATAGCCCCTTCATCCTCCAAGCCCTTCAACTGATATTCGTATTCGATGTCTTCCTCGTTGCACAAATCATGGTTAAATCGAACGATACCGAAGATAAAGAAACAGCATGAGTCGACCTTGAGAGTCTGCACTGCCATTAACAATGAAGCAGAAAAGCAACAAGTGTGACAATGAACATGAAAAATCCAGGTTGTAGTCCGTGTTCACAATGCGATGCCGCCGCGATGATGAAATAATAAGGGATGCTTACTTCTTTTTTTTTAATTGAACCTCTCCAACAGGCAAGAGTCGAGATGTTATCGCCTTGGCATAACAATGTGTTTGCGTGTACTCTTCACGTCGACATGGCCGGCAGAAAGGGACGAGTTTCCTGACTTTGTCGTGATTGGGACAAATAACTCATTTCCTGCGGCAATTTTTTCTTCCTTCTCCCCTCCTTTATTTCATTTCGAGCGAGGATTAGGCCTCGAAATCCTTCGATTTACGTGGTCGACAGCACTGCCCGTAGTTTATCGAGCTCGTTTCTGGAATGCTGGAAAAGGTTCGGTTATGGCCTGCTCTAACGATTGCACGTCCAATATATTGCCTCGAATTGTAACGTTAAAGTTTCTAATGCTGAGTTAAACGCGAGCATGAGTCGCTTGCTTAATTTGTTCTCACTCGTTCCCCAGCACAAGATCGTTTTCGCCATCGACTTGGCTAATCTACGAGAGTAAAAAGACTTCTGTGGAGTTGAAGTCTGTCATTTTGGACATCGACTGTAAAAAAGCTAATACTTGTCTATGTCTATGTACTTGCGTAATTCTGGGGGAATTTTCTGTCGTTAAGATTTGTCTTGGAATGATAAAATTGTCATTTTGTACATGTTTCAAATCTTGGGTTAATATGGTGATTATTTATTCTTTTCAAGATTCGAAGATCATGCACTGACCCAAGTCTTTTTGCGTTTTTCTGCCTATTTTTCTACTCAATGATTAGAAATTTTATTGTTGCTCGAATGCAAAATCTTTCCGGTATCGTTCTGCTCATTACTTTGACTTTATTTGTTACTTTCAACTTACAAAATACAAATAAATTTCTATAACTTTCTTTTAACGAATCTTATATAAAGATAGAAACTATAAATGGGGATATCGTTTACATTCAGCTACCTATTAATATTACATTTTGGGAACTAACCACGTTTTGATCATAATTTTAATTGCACATTATGCCTCCGTGTTTCTTCCAGCCCACTGTTTACTAAAAGAATTTTGATTTGATTCGCAAAAAATTCTAAAATTAAAAAAAAACGTCAATTGTTTTTGTTTTTATTTATTTTTTTTAGCAATAATGTTAACAAAACTTGCTACATGTTAAAACAATTTAATAGCAAAACTTTATGACACGTATATTTTATAAAGATTAATTTTGTAACTACTGTTCAGAGACTACATAATAGAGTCCAATTTTCGTCCAACGTTAAACTTTGAACACATGTCTTTATCAAAAATAAAGCAAGAGATCAAAGCAAAGTTTTATTCTAACCAAGATGCCCCGCTAGAAGACTTACTACGTAACATACCAGGAACATATTGGGAAGTGTTTCCCTTTATTGATAGGAAAAGAATCTTTATGAACAGAACTGGGGCCTGATTTAGAAATCTTAGAACAGTAAGCCCAGCCCATTTGTAGGGGGCCCCTTGAATTGTTACAGTAGAGGGTATGCCAACTAAGAGGGTCAATCACACATCTTTTTTTCCTTTACATTGGTGCCCATCCCACGAAGACCAACGTTTTACCTCCCAAAAATTTCATTGCCACAATCTGCGCCATGCCCTCTCCTTCTCCCTCTGGGGTTACCCCTGACATTGGCAGGGCTATATACTGCAGTACATCGAGGGCAAAATAATTTTTTTTATAAGTTTGTTTTTTCGGGGGGGGGGATATCGCTGATTTTATTACACCATTTTTTTTTCCTTCCTCAAAACAGTCTGCAATATTCAAAACCGCTTTCAAAAATAAATTTATCACACTTCGTCAAGACTTTTAGAGGACTTGATCAGGCTATCAGGCATTTAGATCTACTCGCTGCATGTACCATGTGAGCAACAGTTTGAGTGCTGTTGATGCAAACTAACTTGAATAAAAAGGCTTCGAATCACTCTCACTTGTTTTTTTTTTTTTTCAGAAGTTGCTGAAGGTTATTGTGTCTGAGACCAACACTGAATCCAAAGAAGACTTCGTCGCAAGATTTTTGACTCTTGTGGAGAAATAAATATGTTTGCTGTTTCCCAGAGAGTTCTATAATCTACAATCCTTTACTGCACCGTGCACATTGATTGTAATCATACGTTATTAAAATGGTTTTTGCACTTTTAGTGCTTTTGCTGTTCGGGAGGAATGGGACAGAATACCTCTTCTGATATTTTAAAAGGCATTTTTTCACAGGAAATTACGGTGTCGAAAGATAATTCAGAATAAGGATTATCAAATAGAATATTGAAAACACAAGAATTTTATGCTATTTATTTTTGTGAATCCAATATACATCGCCTAAAAATGTGTGAACAGCCTCTGCAGCAATATTCATCCCATCTAATGCCTTTCTTTGTACTAAAGAATTTTGACTCCTAAATGCACTTATGTTACTTTCATGGAAAATTTTCATACAATGTTGAGTCGGATCAGAAGTACAACTGAAGCAAATACAATCGTTTAACAATTTATCAAGTTAATTTTTCAAATTCCATTCTAGTCATTTATCAGATATTCTGTTCTACCACGAAATAAGACTAAATGTTTTGACAAAGATGACTCTAATAATGTCAATAAGAATGCACTTTTACAAATAAGCAAAAAAACAGCATTTTTCACTTGTTAATAGGGCATATTTATTTTGCACCAGTCATAATAATTATTATCTCGGCAAATAATGAGGGCATCATATATTTACTTTCTGTCCGTTTTATTTTTGTTTTAAACGCTGAGAAAATTGCGTTTTGGTCAGAATAAAACATTCGTGAATATTCGTTTCTGACAAAAGAGCGGATATGTCTGCAATTACGCCCTCGCTACAGGTTTGAAAATGGAAATAGAAATCTTTTGGCAGCAATTAACATCTCAAAGCCTAGGAAGCGAGTCTGGAAAATAACGGGGTATGTGTATAAACGGTAACCGGAAATTGGAGGCTTGTTCTTTCCGGAAACTTGTTTTTATAAGCACTCAAAAAGGATCGACACACGTAAAACTCATAATTAGACTTTAAGACCCTTGTTGGCGAAATGGTTTAAAGAGCTCTTACCACACGTCAGTGAATCTGAAGGCTTGGCTGAAGCAACGTGAAATGCAATTCTTGGTATAGGAACAAAGCATGAGTTGATGCATCTATATGAATATGGCTAGACAGGCTTTTTTACACCTAAACTGAAATCGTGTTTCATTATGTTTTTTTGGGCTGATTGTTAGAAAAAAGACCACTTACCTGATATTCCTCAACGATAACGATAGTGGGACATCCCAAAATTTTTTAGAACTTAGTAATTTGTATTTTAAATGTTGAATTAAAAACCCTTTCTTGATAGAATACTGCCCCAAAGTTAGCTTCTAAAACGGGCGCGTGGAGGCATATAATTGCTGTAATCAATAGTTGAATATCTTAAAACTCTTCCAGATTAGTAAAAAAAAAATGGGCAAATTCAAATTATACATACTACTAACAGCGCTGTTCCACATTGCACGGTCTACCTCGAAAATAAAAGTTGCGTCAAGGGACGTAAGTTTAACAATCAGACCTAACCCTTTATGCCCCGACGGGACTCATAAGTCCCGCCTATATTAATTTAGTTTTATGAGTCCTAAATTGTTGGAATCATGCTGAAGCTTTTGCGTACCATACTCCTTGTACTTCACTGAGAAGTCAACAGATGATACCTGCGATCGGAAACAGTTTTCTTGGGGACCCTAAAGCGTAGGGGGCCTTAGACCCCCAAAATTTTCAATTTTTTTTTTACTCGGTAAAAATGTTTTTTAATGTATTTTCAACTCATAAAACCAAAAAAATATATGAAAATTCATTGTTAAGGTAACTTTGGGACATAAAGGGTTAAAATAGAGCGTTTGTGACAGTTTTCCTGAAATTAATTAAATTGTTGAGGGATTTAAAAGAAAAAACTTCTTAACTGGCCTTTTTTAATATGTGCAAATTCAATTGCCAGCCTTAATTTTGGAAAAAGCGTGAAGGGCAGTTATTTAAAAAAACACTACAGTTGCCGTTTTTTGAAGTTGTCCTACTTTTCTGGTTTTTTGTCAACCGGATCCAAGTCATAATATATCTAGAAAATTTAATTAAGATATTCAAAATTGAGGAAGAAAATGTATTTCTAAAATTAGATACTTTTATGCTATTTCATTTTTTATTAATACTTTTAAAATGTAATACGAAGGTTCTGTGCGTTCTGCTTAGTCATAGAACGTTTCAGTAGTTCATTAACATAAACGAAGTGACTGCAATAGAAAATCTGTTGTATAACTGTGGCGGAATTAACGTAGCAAAAGATATACATAAATTTTGATTTCCATCCCACAAAAGTATTTCCAGTTTGTCTAAAGAAACACAAAAATTTCACAGGAGATTTTATTTAAGCCAACGCCAACGGAACTGAGGAATGAAATCCATAACATGTTCACAAAGAATTAATTTTTA
>JAXGGA010013923.1:0-22500 GCA_038373865.1 Uloborus plumipes
CGTTTTTGAAACATAAAATATATCATATAAAATAATGTTTGTGAGTCATTTCATATGCTTTTAATGCATGAAAACATCTTTTGAGTAAAAAAAACGCAGAGACTAGCTAAAGGCATTCTTTTTGATATTTTAACCATAAAATCCATAACAAAGCTATGTTATGGTTGCCAGAACTTTGCGATCGCGCAGCGCCCCCTGAAGATATTAACCGATTTTTCTCAAATTTTGCACAAAAGCTAACTATCACCAAAGACAACTTTTGGCAACTATTAGAAGTTGATCTGAAAAAATTTTTATTTTTCGCCCCACCCTAGTGGGCAAGTCCTCCCAGACTGACCAATGGGAGCATAGGATGACTGAAACGAAAGTTGTCCGACTAACTGTTGACTGTAACTGATTCAAATGATTAAGTGATGCATCCCTGACTTAGAAAACAGCGGCAAAGACGGCCGTAAGTAAACTTAGAATTAGAATTATTTCATACTGAGAATAAGGGTTTAAACTAAACGAGAACATACTTTTGTTGAATGCTAACAAGAACTGTTTTCGACACTTAAAATGGTGACGTTTTCCTTACTTGAACAGCGTGCAATCATTCGTTTTCTGAATTTGCATGGTGTGACACCAATTGAAATCCATCAACAGTTGAAGGAGACATGTGGTGATGGAATTATGGATGTGTCAAAAGCGTGTTCGTGGGTGCGACCGTCATTCCCCCAAAACAATTCTCTCTACTCTCTCGATCATGTTGTCAGATTGGCTTGTGCGAACCCGAGATTGTTTCGGTTTGTTTTCACACGATGTTCTGCCTTCATTAAACTGTCACACCCACGAATGCACTTTCGACACATCCATAATTCCATCACCGCATGTTTCCTTCAACTGTCGATGAATTTCAGTTGGTGTCACACAACGCAAATTCAGAAAATAAATGATTGCACGCTGTTCAAGTTAGGAAAACATCACCATTTTAACGAACGAAAACAGTCCCTATTCTCGCGACTGGTGTTAAAATTCCATCAGTCACACAGTGTTGCCATCTCTGTGATATTTTGACAAAGAACCCCTGCTTATTTTAAAACATTGCACATGTTTCTATGTCTTTCCAGTCTGGAGAAAAAAAATAGGAGGCCTTAGAACTTGAATGCACCTCGTACATATACAAAAATATTACAAACACAATGGTAAAGGGTTGACTAAGCAAAAGTGCTCCTTTCATAGGGTTGTCGCTATTTTATAATTTCGATAATGGAGACCTTTTGCAGATTATCTGCTGTTTTCTTCAAGTTAAAGAGGAAACTTAGCTAAAAGCTGCAAAATTTCTGCAGTTTTTTGGCAGAAAGTTTTTTAACCCATTAACCGCCGAAACTCGAAATCATTTTTTGTTTTTGATAGAAATCATAAAAGTTGTTATTTTGAACCCATACAATAGTATTATGCTGCAAAAAGAACAAAATTTCACTTACATTTAGAAATATAGGGTGTTGCGTTGACGCAACGTCAGCGGAAAAGGGGTACGGATGCTAAGTAGTTTTATTTAATTCAATTCCGCAGTTTCAATGCGTTTTAGACAGGTAAAATCTGTACGAGCTTTGATATGGTTTTGAAACGTGCAGAGAACTTTGAAGAAATTGAAATTTGTTTAAAAAAAATCAATCTTCACAAATTTAAAATTTAACAAAAATTTGATTATCCAAGGTTATCTATGATAAACTTCGTTGCAATCGGATTGGAGAGCAATATCACAAGCATTGCAACGATAAACAGTTGGACAATGGCAATGTGGCCGGGGTCAGCCCGATCAGTAAGGCGTCGGACTCGTAACCGGAGGGTCCCGGGTTTGATCCTAGCCGATCAAAGATCCACCGTTGTTACTAATGGTGGCTGGGCCACGCAAAATAAGGGTCGTGGTCACAAAGTCCTCCAAGTGAAACGATGCTTCCGTGGGTACAACCCAGTTGTTTGCTCGTCCCTTGGTCTGGTTCAAAAGAACAGAACGCTCTGAGCTAAATCAGGCTTCCACCTTAATGGTGCTCGTAAAAACGGAAGCCGTACTTATTCCACGTTAAATCGGGTAGATCGGTCTACTCGGGCTCGTTTATCCGAGTGGTTTCAGAAACAACACAATGGCAATACTTGCACCGTATTCTTTCGTTATTTGTAAACCTCGCTGTAAAAAGCCCCCCAGATACTGGCATTGGTAAGCTGAATGTGCTTGGCCGCCCTGTACATATACTTTTCTTATGTGTATTATTATCAAAGGGGGGGGGAGGCACTGTAAAAACTTAAGTGCAACCTCTCGTCTAAAATCCAACAGTGACTTTCTATTTGCTTCTTCAGATAGTCATGAAAGTTTCCAAGCATTTGTTTGCACAACATCAATATAATTTGAAAATATTGGGCACCATTTTTTCTCTCTGACTCCAATTCTATAATTTGAAACTAAATTATCGCACAAATCAACATTTAATGTTATATTGCTCAATGATGCAAAGCTGAGGAACAAAAACATTTTTCTTCTGAATTCTGGAGTAGCGAGAAACGATCTTTACAAGGCTCAATTTTACCGTAAGTAGAACCTCGAATCATCATCATCAAATTTTTCATTTATTTTTATTTTTTCAAAAACCTGTTCGAATGCTTCTTAAGCTAAGATATCTTGTTCTGGGCATTTCAAAAGGCGGAGACGAAAAAATAAGCTTGCACAGTCAAAACGCACAAAATAAAAATGAAATGTATGACTTTCAGAAGAACAGTTGAGGCAGGCAGTCTGACGGTCTGACTACCCTTTTTCGCTGACGATGCGCTCACGCAACACTTGCTTTTGCTTTCCTTCCCTCCCCCACATAATCATTTTTTGAGCGGAATTTTTTTATCAAAGTGACCTTGACTACGAGTATTTCACATATAAACCCAAACTTTTTTTCTTTTTAAACTTTTTTGATAGAAAAATAGATCACAAATTTTAGCAAAAAAAACCGCGTTAGAACCACAATTTTTATTACATATAAAAAAAAATGTTTGAGGCAATTTTTTTACTTAACATGTTTATATGGTTGTTCTTAAACCTAAAACTGAAATCAGTACACAAATTAGTTAAATAGCAAATTTTTTATGATTTTTTAAAATGACCGTTGCGTCAACGCAACACCAGCGGGTAATGGGTTAGCACTTAATTTCGAAGGCACATAATTTCTTAATCACATAATTTTCTTGCGAAAAT
The DNA here is from genome assembly GCA_038373865.1 of Uloborus plumipes. Lineage (NCBI taxonomy): Eukaryota > Metazoa > Arthropoda > Arachnida > Araneae > Uloboridae > Uloborus > Uloborus plumipes. The sequence continues at coordinate 3,224 of JAXGGA010013923.1, forward strand.
GTAGAGTTTTGACTGCTATTTGTGAGAGATTTAGATCCGCTTTTAATTTTCAAAAACTGCAGATTCCTGCAAAATTTAAAGATACCTCCAGAAAAATTGCAGTTTTACTCAATTACTGGAACTTCAAATCGCGACAACCCTATAATTGGATCACTTTGGTTTGGATAGCCACATGCCATCATGTTAGGCAAGGGCGGATCCAAAAGTTTTTCAAGGCAGGAGCGATTGATTTTGTTACTTAATTTTTGCTATGTATTCTGGTTTGCAAATATCGATCACATGGGTTTCGGACTTCAGTTTCGAAATATTTCCGGGGGAAGATCCCAAACTTCCTTCCTTCAACACAATTAAAAGTTGTATAAAATTAAGTTTTTTGAACTTCAATGCTAAAAATTCACTGATAGAGGGGTCTCAAGGGAGGGGTGATCGCCCCATCACCCCTCCCTGTTATCCACCCCTGGTGTTAGAAATATTTTTATCAACATATTCATGTATAACTTACTAGGAAACTCGATGAGAGTAGGGCACCCTAAGTCGGATCTTAGACAAAAAGAATTGACTATAGTCAGCATTCCAATCAGTTTTCGAAGGACAAAACTTTTGTATGGATGGTGAAAAATCTCAATTTCAAAGATTGAAATGGTAAGTAATTATTAAAGGACAATCATATTTTTAAAACTAACTTACACAGTATTGTCTGCCATGCAGTTCAGTGCACAATCTAAAATTCCAATTCTTTCTCGCATTCGAGGATCCCATGCTTCTACTTTCCCCTAAAACAACGAATTTGAGTGTAAGGCATCGAACAAAACTTTCTCAAATTATTTTGCTTTATTAACAAATCTTTTGAGAATTTTAAAAATTCAAGCAATCCAAAAATCATTTTAAAAATAACAAATGCAATATTTCCTAAGATATGGCTACATTAAAATATGGATTTTTATCTTTCTTTTTCCATACTTTAAATGTAACAAAAAAATTTTTTATTTAATTTATCTGGGTTTTTTTACTATGGTCAAACCTTGTTAAAATGAACTCAAAGGGGCCATTAAAATTACTTTTTGTCTTAGCTATAGTCTGTCTTATACAAAAAACCATTAAATAGCATTATGTGTAAATGCAAAAAGATTGGATTGGAAAAGGGATTGGAAAGCATCATCAGCAGAAGTTTGCTTTAAGCATGTTTGAATTCACAAGGTTCGACTCTATTATTCTATTTATTACTATTATTAATTTTTTCAGTTTTTTTTTTTTTAATTCTACAATATGAATGAATAAGCTCCACTTCACGACAGTGTCCATTTTGTAAATATAAAGGTAAATAACACATGTAAGAGACTTTTCAGCAATTAGAATTTCCTTAACAAGTAACCACGCAAAAATTAAAAATTATAATTTACTTAAAAAAGAAAAAGTACCTCTATAGTTCCACATGCTATAATATCATAGTCTGTATGAACAGCAATTTTGTTTATTGAGCTGTAAAATAGTTCAATAAAAAGATTAGAATACTCACACAGAAGTCATAAATATTTGAAAACACTTTTTAATTCAATATGTTTGAATAATGGTTCTTAAAAGAGCTGATTTCAATTGAAACTTTTTACCTGGCATTTGTTTGATAAGGACTCCGGAATCTTCCTTGTTCCAAGTTCAGACGATAAATTTCAGAACTGAAATTTATTTACAGAAATTACTTATCAGTGTTACTCTTACAATATTAATTACATACTACAATTGTCTTAAGTAACTTTAGAATACAAAGTTCTTTGCCAGATTAAAACTCAAATTAAAAGTTTCTTAGATTTAGATATATACCACAGAACTACTCCAATATATTAATGATTATAAATATATTAATTTAATTCAAAAATTTATAAAATGTAATTCATTAGTGTTTTTTTTTTTATTATTAATATGAAAGTTCATGATTTATTAAAAATGATAGCACAATCAGGAAATGTTTTTAAACATGTATTTATTTACCTTTTATTTTGTAATTATGTTTCATTACAAACACATTATTCTCAAAATAATAATAATAACAATAGCAGGGGTCTGTCCAGAATTTTTCATAGGGTCCGTTTTTTGTGAAAAACTACATAATTTTGTGAAAAATCGAATAATTTTGTAAAAATCAAACAATTTTGAAAAAAAAAAAAAAAAAAAAATTTTTGAATTTAATAAAAACTAAAAATAAATTTAATTTATTTTCCTCTTAAAAAAGCGTATTAAACATAAAAAATGCGAAAAATCCGATTCCTGTAGCGAATGCAAAGAGATTGCAGTTTTCAAAGTGATGGCATCAAACGCATAAAGACGGAATATAAATGAATTTATTTTGGTTATATTTTTTACAATTGCATTTTAAAGGTCTATTGAAAACATATTATAAATGACTGTTAACACAATAAATGCAAAAATAAAATGAAACGATCCATTCAGCGTTTAACATTTAGACTCATAAAAGAACAGTTAATTTTGCTTTAAAAAATTTAAAATAATGATTTGAGCAAAAAATAAAGCGAATTTTCATTTATTTGCCTCCTAATAAAGAGTAATTAGCTTGAAAAATAAGTAAAATTCGATTTTCACATCGGATGCAGAGATTGCATTTTTCAAAATGAAAGCATTAAAATTATAAAAACTGTCAATAAACTAATTTATTAAAGTCGAATAATACTAGAATTACATTTCATTAGATCTGTATGATGAATGTTATTAATGATAACCGAAATATTCGCCGAAAATTCGAAGGAAAAAAATACGGAAGCAGGGAATTGTAGCAAAACGGACAAAACCGAGCTTTCAATATTAACAGATGAAAAAATACATTGATTCCTGTATATAACCGAAACGAAACACCTGTAAGCATTAAAAAAAAAAAAAAAAATCAGATAATTTTCTGTCAAAATAAGGTCAAAACGTCGCACCAAAGACCTCATATGGCGATAATTTTAAATAGCTGATAGCGCTACCAGAAGCAATCCAATTGCTTCTCCAACCCCAGCTATGTGTTAGCAGTTCTAAGCTCATTCGGCTGATAATTGCTATTATTATTATTTCCTTTTCGTTTAAGTCATGAGCTGGGAGAAAAATCCTTACTCTGTATTTCCAGAGAAATCTATAACAGCAACATCGCAGCAAGCCACTTTGATTTACATATGGTAAAAAAACAAGCTGAACTATTAAAGCAAAACAACCACCTTTTTTAAGTTGTTAATTTCTTTAAAAGAAAAAGATTTAAAGATTTATCGCTTTGGCGGATAAAGCGATTCCTTTCTTTAACTTCAGAAAAGGATCAAAAGTTGTGGGCTTTTACGCATAAATATGCTATGCCTTATTTTGATTTCAGATTTGCTTTTTGAATGAATAATGTGTGAAATGTCCGTTTTGTTTGATCAGCATTTTGTGAAGGGTCCGTTAACGGACCCGAATTTCTTCTGTCCAGACCACTGAATGAAGTAAAAGTAGGCTTCACTAGCCGTGTCAAAATAACTTCCAGCTGTCAAAAATATTAAAATACTTTCAAGATGAAAAAGGACTGAAATCTCAACACAGGAAGCAATTTTTCGTTGACTATAGATCAGTTTTTTTTCAATTAATTTATTTATTAATTATAAAAATTAAAAAATGATGCATTAAGTTCATTTAAGATAGCAATATGTCAAAATAACTTCCAACCATCAAAAATATTAAAACACTGACAATATGTTAATAGGGTGTCCACTCAAATTTTTCTTTAAAATAGTTGCTTTAGTAGCCTAAAATTCAAAAAATAGTCTCCTCAGAGCCTCCTATGCATGTAGTTGCATTTTCAATCAATTTTTAAAAGTTTCGAACTCAAAAATACATTGTGCAATATAACCACACAACATAAAAAAATATGACTACATCTATTAAGCGCAAAATCAAAACTTTATTTCCGAGATTTGACATTTCAACGAGATTTAACATTTCAACGCATGTTTAGTGGAACTTGTGCTTCAAAAACGTAAGTTAATTTTCTAGCTCTTTTATAATCACCACAAATAAACACCACAAAAAAAGAAGACAAATTATAAAAACAGAAAAGAGAATAGAAATTCATAAATTAAAAAAAGTAGTCTTCCCCTATATCAGTTGGTTATGTTTTAAATTACAGTTACTCATCAAATTAAAAAAAGAAGTCCATCCCACATGTTTTAATTTTTTGTTATTTCTTTTCTTAAAATTTTACAAACAGTAGACATACGCTATAAATTTTTGCCCTGGGTGTCACCCGCGCTAGCTACCGCCACTGCCTATATATACTCAATTAAAAATATACATATTGTTTGAATTCTATCATCATATCAAGAACTAAAGCAAAATGAAAGCCGAAATCCTGTACAAATAAGCACTCCTTTCCCCAAAAAACTGAATTAAAAATGACTAAAAATAGTTCTTTTTTTAAAAGAAAGAAAGGAAAAACATGTTAATAATAATCTAGGTACTTTAAAATAGCACATTATAACAAAAAAAAAACAAGTTTAAGTATACATTGCAGGGTTCGCGTTTACCCGCTATAGCGGGTTTTTTACGCAAATTCTTGTAGAACGGACGCAACATTCACGCCGCTTCGGGTCCCTGGGACCCAAAAATAATAGTTTATGCCAGGAGAAAAAAAAATCCGATCAAAAAGTAATTTCGAACCCGTGAATCGAAAAACTCCAGAAAAAAAGTGCTGATTTCATGCTGTATATAGTTGAACTTTTACAATCATGAAAGGAGGGGAAAAAATAAAAGAAACCCATCCTTATCAGCTAACTCAATGACCCCCTATTGTGTTGGCCAGGCAATCCTAGTTCTAGAACAGGGTCGGACACAGCTGTGACTTGGACATGTCAATCACCCGCCCCCCCCCCCGCCCTATTCTTAAAAGCCTCATGACATTGCACATGTTGTCCCATTGTCCTCCCATTCTTTTCTTAGAATTGAATAGTAAACATCATGCAGGTACGAAATTTTCATAGTATTTTAGATCTTTTTTGTTCGTTTTTCGTTAGCACGTGGATTTTAGCACATTTTTACTGATTGAGCAGCTATCTTTTAGCATCCGTTTCTGGTTAGTTTTTTTTTCTGATTATTTCCTAAATAGTCCCTAGTGCAAAGCCTACAGAGCTAAAATACAATGGTATTTTCCCCCTTGTCTTATTCCCCTCCCCCCCCCCCGAAAAAAAACGGCAATTGAAACATATTTTCTGCTTGAAATTTAACTATGATTTTCCTCCGCAGAACATTTAGTTTCATTTTGCTTAGCATGTTTTACTTTATCTTTCTGATTTGTTTACAGATTTTTTCACTAAACTAATCAACATAATTAAAAATATTCTTAAGACATAATTGTGCTTTCCCAACCACAAAGAGTTTTTTTTAAAACCTTTACACAAAAAATCAAATGCTGATTATAAGTCTTAGGAAATAACAGAAGATTACAATCATGGATTTATCCTTGTTTTTATTTATTGCCAGAAAAATTTGCTTCTTTGATTGCAGCTTCTTGTGCCATTGTATTTGACAGTACTTACATCTAGGAATACATTGATGTCATGAATTCAAACATGTCCAATACCAGGAATTCAAATAAAAACCTTTTTATTTTGTGTCTTAATACGTCTAATATTAAACCCATGTTAAAAAAAATTAAAGGTGAAAATCTAAGTTATCTCCTTGTGGCATCATTGATTTTTTATGCATCAAATTTTGCGAAAAGTTGTCAATTTAGTACATGAAATCAATGGATTATTGTGCATTTTCATATCAATTTTAAACAAATGTTTTTACTAATATTAGTTAGCTGTGTCTAGTTACAAAAAAAAAATAATAATAATGACAGTTAAATTATACCTGCTAATTTTAAATTTTATTTATTTTTTAGTAAGTTTTAGTTATTTTTTTCAAAGAGTGTAGAAATAAGCAACATATTGTACAATTTTCTACATATTATCTCCAAATGGAGTGCATAATAGGCTGTGTCCTCCACCTCTTCTGAAGTGACCCTCAACATAATCAATCTTTTGTAGCCTGCTGTTTCAAAAAGGTTGTGCATCCCTGCCGTAAATATCATTAAACAGTCCTCTTTCAAGAAAAGTTCGGAAGTGGCAATGGAAAAAGCAAATTGATAAAGAAATGAGGACAGTATACTGGCTTGCCAAAGAGCTACAATAACAAATTTTTGTCTCTAATTGAATTGAATTAATATTGATCTCAAAAACTAAAGGAAAAACTCCTTTATTAGTATAATTTACTCATTCACCAAGTTCACTTGTTTTCCATTCAAAAGTGTGCACACAATAAATACATTTTTTCCTGGGGAAACATATATGCAATGCATTTACAACATTTGTGTTTTAATAATAATGCTATTTTATTCAAATATTTTGGGACTCAATTTTTTCATCAAAGGACTCACTTTTTTTTCATTAATGGGTCCATGGGACCCAGGTAGCAAACAGGTCAGCGCGAACACTGCATTGTATATCTTTATCTCTGCAAAAATGCCAAGTTCAAAATACTGAATAAAAAAGAAGGAATTATTTTCGTGAAAATACAAAATCAATAGCTTAAAACTGAACGTGTCTCATAAAGATACAAAAAAAAAAAAACACACAATGACCATATAAATAAAAACTATATTTTTTACCATTACACACAGTTATTTTTCTTCATGAACAATAGTGAGAAAAGTCAAAGCACTAAATTTTGTGAAAGCTCGTGTTTATCTGCTATTAACCCCTTTTTAATGATGCAGGCCCTTCATTTTGAATTTTGCACGGGGGGGGGGGGGGGGGGAAAGAACCGAGGTGGCAATTGACAAACATTTCCCTTGATCCCTCAATTGACTGGCCTGTCTTGGCGAGGAAGATACAATAGTCGTTTTTAGCGATGACTTATGTTTAGTATGTAATTTTTTAAAATGTCAGACATACCAAAAGGAAAATTTTAATACGTGCAAAATAATTTTAACGACACAAAAATCTTGATTACAATTGAGCAGACGCAGTAGAACAAATAAAAATTTAATATTCAATATCTCTTTATACAAAAAAAACTGCACAGTTTTTTGAATATTATAACATAAAAATTGTCCTAACATAATGTCAGGGATTTTTTTTTTCTAATCATATCAGCTATTTGGTTTCACTGCTGAAAAAATTCTTTCAAAGTCTTATTGTGTCTTTTTTTTGCATAAAAACTCATAGTAATTTATATTTGTGTTATTCATTGTAAAAACGGTGCGTCTTCATATTTTTAAAACATGTATTTGTTTGCTAAATGGAATTACATTTAGTTACTTCTTTTAGATTAAGAGCAAAGCAAAGCACATTTCAAAAGATAACTATTTAGTGACTAATAGTAGCTGAACACTTAAATATTTCTTTCATAAAGAAATATTTAAGAAGAGCTTTATATGATAAGGCACAGTAAAATCATTTACAAGGAGCTGTACCACTTTTAAAATGAACTACATCTTTTTTAAATGAATTATCACAATAATTTCGGCTCTAACTGAACATAAGACTAACATTACACTTCAGAACAGAAAAATATTATGATTCAATCAATTTTCTTATCACTCCATTTCACATTTTTTGTTTTACTTTTTCTCAAAATAATGTCTCGTTTTGTAAAATGTTGTTTCTAGCTAAAATACTGGACTTTAGCCGTCCCGTATCAATGTTCCCCGGGACGTCTGGCAACCCTGGAAGTAAGTGCCCACCCATTTATAAGCAAATAGTTTCGAAAATAAGTTGTGAAAACTGAAAAAACTTGAACTGAAGCACAAGAGATCATTAATATTGATACTAAAATTTTGGAGCTGAAATCATGAGTAGAGCTTTTTATTTTATTATTATTTTTATTTTTTTGTCTTATCCATTATTTTCGATTTTGACGCTGTTATTACTAAGTTTCTCATTAAAATGAGCCAAAGCTTAACTTTTCGCGGGGGATCGCTATCGGCCGATAAATATAGTGCACCTTTCCTTTCGACCCCCTTCTGATTTTGAATTCCTCCATCGTAGCTCCACCTGCTAATCGGGGGGGGGGGGGGGATCGCTATTTGCCGAAAAATAAAATGAATGATGTAATCTGTGACGCATGAGAATGCAGTTGATGCGCTCAAATCGTTCTATTATTTTTCCCCTGAAATTAACAAAATTCGAAAAAAAAAAGTCGCAAATTACTGCAAAAAGTAGTCAAATTTTACAAAAAGGTCGTTTTAGATCAAAAAAGTCGCCATAGTCGCTTTTAGTCAAAAATAGTCTCCTTTATAGTCGCCAGTGGCAACCTTATGTTAAAGGATTGAAATGTCAAACAAAGCGATTTTACCAGAATCGCGGATAAAATGTAAAATGGGGAGGAAAATTTTTTAAAAATATTAAAATAAATAATTAAACGTGATAACCTAAGGTAGTATCGCACGCCTAGAAGAATACTGTCACAACTCAAAAAGTCGAAACTCTGAATGTTCAGAGATGTACCCAGAGCCATGATTTAAAAGTCAAAAAGAAACGTTCATTATAAAAGCATTATGAAAGCAAATGAGCCGAAAGGATCTAACCTAATGTATGATAGACTGCACCATTACTAATTGCTTTAATATATCAATTTCTTTTCCATGTCTTAAATTTCTGTTTTCGAGTTGCGACAGTATTCTTCTAGGCGTGCAATATGTTAATGTAACCTAAAATTTTCACAAATATTAAAATATTTGCACGATGCAAAAGGATTGCAGTCTCAATCACATGAACCAGTTTTCCGCGAAGTACTACACACTACTACACACGTTTTTTTAAATATACTTTCGTGTTCAACTCTTAACTACTTGCTAGTCTAGGAACTTAGCTAAAACATTAATAGAGAGGTGGCACTGCGTTTGCCCCACATTCCCCTACTACCGTAAAATTCTTAAACTGACCCATATGTTTTATGTACTACAATGGTTGTAAACTACTACACACACACATTAATGTTTTTTTTTTAATTTCCTTTTGTGTTCAACTCGTAACTACTTGCCAACTGTAATCTTGATTAAAGAGTTGAACAAACACTATTTCATTGCACAGTTTATAAGTTATGTTGTGTGTTTTTAAAGACAAAGTTGAGTTCCAATGAATGTCCATGCTGTATCTGCATGGGTGCTACTCTAAAAATTAACAAAGACTGAAAAGTACTTGGCATCATTTTGCTACACAAACATGTTAGCGCGTAATGTGTTTGTAGTTTACAGGGATGAAAACAGCTCAAAATCAAAAAAGAGGAAAAATTGCGCAGCTTTGTATTTGGGTAGATTTTTTAAAAATATTCTAAAGAAAAACACTAATGCGAGATTTCCTCTTAATTTGTGATGTGAAATCTTGAGTAAAATCGGCAGATTGAAGGCATTTTTAGCTTCTTTTAAAACCCCTTATTTCTTTTTAAGTCATCCACAACAATGTAGAAACCAAGAAAAAAGGGGAGGGGGTGTAATTTTAGATGAATTAGATATGTGTTCTTCAAGAAATGAATTCTCTTAACTAATATTGTATGGGCTTCAGTTATTTTGATACATCATAAAAATCAAAAACATTTTAACGATTTTTTGACTAAGATCTCTTATTTTTTAACAGAATTTTCTTAATTTCTACTCCCTACAACGGAAATTTATGTTTTTGGCAGCATGCCAAAATCGAAATCATTAGTTTGCCGATAGTTGAATATCATTCATGAGGTTTCAATCCTGCTGCATCCGAAAAATAGTTCCATTATTTTGTAAGTTGGAAGTAATTTCAACCTCTACTACTTTAAATCAACTTATTTTAAGCTTTATTTTAATGATGAGTTTTTTTTTTTTTTGCAAACTTGATGTAACAAAGTTACTGATCGCGGAAGGAAAGAAAAAATGCAAGAAGCGGAAAATCGCGGATCCGCGGAAGATTTTCATCCCTGAGTTTAATGCACAAATATGTTGCTTTTTTATGTTGTAAATAACTATATAATAAAACCAAATTGCAAAATTAAGTAAAATCTAAACTTTCAGAATAGTTTTTTCGAAAAGATTTTTTGGAAGAAAACGCAATAACGAAAAAATTACTGTATTAGTTACTTAAGAAAAAAAAGCTTCGAATTCACGCTAAAAGATTCTTGACAATAAAAAGTTTCTGGTAAGAGATTCTTCGCTAAAAAATAACACTGGTAAAAACAGCTTTAAAATAATTTTCTGGATTAATGTAGCTATGATTGAAATAATTGAATTACTAGTTTTCAAGGTGCAACTAGAGAGAAAGTTATTAAGCAGTTGCTTGGTTTTTTTTTTTTTTTTTTTTTTGAATAATCTAAATGAGATATTTTTTAAAGCTTCATTTCATTTTTTGCCAAAACAAATTTCCAAATGATATGACATTTTACAGAATACGGAATTCCGTCCGTCAGACGGAAGTGTGGCAGCCATGTGTATCTGTTTAATTCCTCAATGGAAAATATAGTCATTCTTTTATATATATATATTAATTATTTTCATATTATCTTTGATATACCACTGAAAGCAAGAAAATTTAATTCAAATTAGAGCTGATAAATCATTATTTATCCCACGTCATTATTACTTTTTCATTTGTTTAATCATGAATAAACTTTTTTTTTTTTGAAAGAAATAAAAACTTTTTAAAATGCTACAATTACTCAAGAATATCGAATTGGATATGTTTAGACAAATAGGAAAAAAAAAGCAGTGGTGTAGACCAGTAAAACAGATGTTGAACTGCATTTAAATCATTGAACTTTGTCAGAAGAGATAATTTTAAACCTATAGTCCTTAATTTAACATAGCACGAGTGTATTAAAAATGTTCAAGAATTTTATGGTAGTACTACTACTATTGTCAATTATTTTTTTTAAAAGAAGTAAATAAAAGTGCATTGTTAACTTGTAGATTTCAGCAGTATTTACCTTTGTCAGTTAAGATAATTTTAAGAATTAGTTGCTATTTTAGCATTGCACGAGTGAATTAAAAAGGTATCGTTTTTGTTGAAATTCGCAGTTCTATAACTCAAAACGTAGTTGAGTCTCAGTCATAATTTTTTTTATGAGATATTCTTATTAGTATTAAGAACATTTTGTACAATTTTCATTTTTTTTCATTCAGTCCCTTTTTAGATAATGACCAACGAAAATTGACATTTACGTGTTTTCCGCCATTTTTGAAGACCCGTAGAAAAAAAAGGTGTTCATTCTAAAGACTAAAACTTATGCTGCTGGTAGTATTATGAATACTCGAACATAGAAATAAAATATTGCCGAGTCTCTCTTCCTTCATAAAAATTTGTGGTCTTAAAAAAAAGTATATCGAAATTAAAGTTCACATAAATAGAAGGAGGATCAACTACATAAGCATCATTAAATAATTACTCAAAATTATATTTTACCTCTCCATCATTATGAATTAATTAAAGAAATAAGAAGATTATTAAGAAATAATTATTAACGTTAAGTTAACAGTTAAAAATCTTAGGTTGTTGACAACAGTTATAAACATAAGATCTTTAGAATGTACTAAATTAGTGCAACTAATATCTTTGGTCTTGTGTGTTTGTGGTTCTATAATAAAATATATTTGGCCATTCTACACTGAGTAATCTCTGCACACAAGTAAAAAACTCAATACTGCTTTCATGAGTATAACACACAGAAAAAGCTTTACTATTTGGCTACAATTGCCAAAAAAATACTAACAATAAAAGTAAATGGATAAGGGTTTCATACAAAACTACAACTTAATCAATTTTCGTTTGTCTAAGATAAATACAAATACAAATGTGGCGACCAGCAGCAGGCTCAGGGCCCAACTTGGCTGGTCCTAGTCAAATTAAAGACCCCAATGAAGATCAATGGCCCTCTTAAAGCCATCTACTCCATTGCTCTTTACCACCTCTTCCGGTAAGCTGTTCCAAGTTCCCACTACCCTGCTAAAATAGTAATTTTTTCGAATTTCCAGGTTCGCCTGAGGTTTAAACAGCTTAAAACAATGACCCCTTGTCCTGCTTTCCTTGCAAAAATCCAACCCTGCAACATCATTCATTTTAATAAATTTAAATAACTGAATCATGTCCCCTCTGGTTCTCCGTTGCTCAAGACTATACATATTAAGCATTCTAAGTCTGGAATCATAGTCTAAATTAGAAAGTCCATTCACTAACCTTGTAGCCCTCCTTTGTAGTATTTTCACTTTCATTTCCTATTATAAACAATTTGTCGTTGCGGTAGCTACCTGCAGGAAATTACAATCACTTACATTACAATTGAAATAAAAATAAAGCATTCGGCTGTCCAAGTCAGCAACTATTTTTCAACATGAAAATCCAAATCTCAAACTAGGGTTAGGCAAAAGCATGCAGGATAACTTGTAAAATATATACTTTGCTTTGCGCGAAACTGATGAGATCTAACAACCTTTTTTAACACATAAACAAAAAATGAACTGAAACAGTAAAAAAACTATTGAATGTCTTAAAAAAGTGAAAAGTTACTAAAAACATACGCGCTTTTATTTCCTAACGAGTGAAACAGCATTTCATTTCATTTCATTAGAAGCTGACTCAGCTTCAACAAATAGAGGAGTCTGCGTGCTATGCGCCTTGCCTCCGTGTTCGTTGTAGTTAAAAGTGAAAAATCATTTATCCACGAAATTAAAAGAGTCTTTGGAAAGTGCAATAGTTATTAAATATTCCAAATAGAGTTTTCAGACTTCGTTAAACTAGGAATTTGAGTACTGATGAATAATCATTGGCATGAGGTTTATATATCAAAAGGATGGATATTCAAAATGAGATGCAAAAACAGGAGGAATATTAGCATAAAAACAGGAAGACGTTGTGACGTGTTTGCATGGCGTCATCAATAATAAAGGGATAAAAACCAGAACAAAAGCGCGAAAAAGCAGGTCGAAAAAGTTACGACTGCTGGAATTAAGGCCCCTATATATACGAGCCGGCGCATCAAGATTAAGGCCGGAATTCAAGTGAAACACGGACGATCGCAACTCACCATTGCAATCGCAAATTCCCAAATTTGGATTCAAGTGAAACATTACAATCGCTACGAGATGCTATTCTATCGTAATTCGACTTGCAGGGGTGCAATTGACCAAATGTGGTTTGGGAGCATCTTCGGAAGTAGGGAAAATACCATTTGGGAGCAGCAGAATTGTGTTTAGGAGCAGGCTCGAATAAGATACTATGTGACTGTGATAAACACAAACATTTATAGCAATTAAAATCTGTACCTTAATGCAAGAACAACCAATATCAAAAATTTGATGTTCTTAGTTTTTTGTCGTAATGGGGACAGAAAGGTATCCTCTGTCATATACCACAACAACCAATGTTTTAAAACAAACCGCGCAGTGGAGCGAAACTAAGACACCAAATCTAACACATTCCTATGGAGACTCAAATCTTTGCCCGAATATCTCAATTCGACGAATTTTGACATTGGTTGTTTTTACATTAAGGTACAGAAATATATTTGCATTTTAACTAAGCACTGATTATCTATTATTAAATCTCCATATATTATTTCTCTAAGCCGAATCCTATACCTGGTCGAAACTAGCTCATTTCTTTATCGAATTGCATGAAAATTTATGATTTTGAAGCTTATTCCGCGGGCTATTGACGAAAATTAGACCCACCCTCTAAAAAGTGTCGGTTCGTTTTTTATTCGAACTTCAATTTTTGGGCACAAAATTGACTCTATCTAGCCGAAATAATTGTCGTATCGTCTCCATTTTGATTTCATTCGAAAGATTAAAAAAAATGCGTTTTTTAGAACGTTTCTCCGCTAGCGCCGCGTAACGAGAATCTCGAAAATCCACGTTTAAGCGACTTATAAGCGATTGAAGTTTGAAAAAGTTAAATTTTTTGCTCAACTGTTAAAATCGTTACCATTGTTGTTCAAATCAATTTTAAATGCGACATTTCAAGCCAAGACTTAGCTCGGTAAACCTTAATTGTAACTTTTATTGTTTCAAAATACTATGGTAGTTTTGCGATAATGTTAGTATTTAGTTTAGTAGTAGCCTTGGGTATTTGATTTTAATATAGGGTATCACTTTTGTAGTAGTTGTAAAAGTGAACGTGTCTTTGATCTCTTTGAAAAGTTGTCAGAACGACGGCAGTTGATGACGATGTTGTGCAAACGTACAAGATTTTACAATGCCAAGGAACAGGGTACCAACAGGCAGACTAACAGGAAGGTGTCTACTACCTACAGGGCCGGACTGAGTGGTCGAAAGGGCGCGGGAAGGCTGAGTCGAAGGGCGCCGATTTAGCCTCCACAGTACTTTAAGAATTCAAAACGGACATTAAAAAAAAAAAAAACATAAACACAGAAGCGTGTTGTTCGAAGCTAACTCGAAGATTTAAATTTTCAATTGTGATTTATCAAAACAATACATGCCATAGGAAAATTTGTGAAACCATTGGTGAAAAGATAACCGGTTAAAGTGCACCATTGTTAACTATTCTAAACAAAGTTAGAGTTTGGAAAGGGAACTATTCTGTACAAAGATAAAGTTTGAAAAGTCATAGGGAATAAAATGTAATTGATAACAAAAAAAAAAAAAAAAACTATACAATTAAAGAAATGGTATAAAGTGAGCAGTGTAAAGATTGAAGTGTGTTGAAGTTCAATATTTTTGACAAATTTATTTAGAAAAACCAAACCTCGTGATTCCTCGTGGCCAAAAACCCCAGACCCCCAAGTTTACCGGAGTTAATTAATTCTGGGGCGATTTTCGACTTGGAAACCATTTCTCGTATTACCCCTAACGTGTACCAGGGGACCGAGCCCGCTCGGTTAAAAAAAAGAGGTTTGTAAATTCGTGTTTTTTTCTAAAGTGCGAAGTACAGTCGCTCAAAAAATTTTTCGAGCGACGGGACCCCAGAGAAAATGTCGATGATTGAATCGATTCAATAGAATCGATTCAATTATCACACTGGTGGAGCATTCTAAAGATAATCGGTATTTTTTTAGAATAAAAATTTAAAAATTACACATAAAAAAATACCTTTTGTTATTTTACCAGTAAGATTGCTATTTGTTGAATTTGTAAAAAAAAGAATACATTTTTTATTAATTGAACGAGCAGTTTAAAAATATTTCGATTCTTTTCCAATAGGTGTTGAATTTGTAAAGAATATTTATCCTGACACTTTAATTGTTATTTTACTTAAATATTATCGTATGAATTTGTAAAAAGAATGCATTAAATCAATCCTGGTACGATATAAAACATAATTTTATTATTATTAATTTACACATGATTGGGAAAAAAAATAAACAAATTAAATACAATGTTTTTCAAAAATATAATACAACACTTATTGAATTTCCCATAAATCCGCACACAGTTCTCGATACGTTTCATCGGTAAGAATAGGCATTCCATTATTTTCTTCTTCAAGGAACCAGTCTTCGGTCAACGCCGAAAAATCAATCATCGGCGTTGCCGGTTGAAAATACGACGACGATGGTTCAATTAAATTTGTTTCGCTGCTCGTTGACGGTGGCGGTGATATGGGCGATTCAGTTTCATTTAAATTTGTTGTTTCGTTGCTGCTGCTGTTCGATGGCGGTGAAATTGGTTCGTAATCCATCGGTACCGTTTCATCATTGTTTAAATTTGTTGTTTCGTTGTTGTTGCTGCTCGTCGATGACGGTGAAATTGGAAATGATGACGGTTCTATGTATACCGGAACGTATAACACTCGATCCATCGTCCGATTCAAATCCGATTCGGGGTTTTCTACAACAACAGCATCAGCAGCAGGGACTTTATTATTATTATTTCGACGATGATGATGATTATGACGAGGACGACGATGACTGTACATGGATTCACGAATGCGTTCGTCGTCGAAACGAGCAATTTCTTTTCCATTAAATTTCTCACGCAAAAGTTGGGGTAAAAGATTAGTTTCGATTCTAAAAAAGGAAAATAAACATTTTTGACTCGAGACGATCGTATAAATTGTTCCAGGAGGTAAAGCAAACAATTTGTGAGGACGCAACAAGTATCCGTCAAATTTCGAAAAGTCCATACTGTCAAAAATTTTCTCTCTTAACACCAAACGACTGTGATGATGGTCGAGATATTTTTTTTGCAACACGTACAATAATAACGGAACACTTTTGGTTTGAATGACGTGACGTTCTCTTTCTCTGACGATTCTATATCCGAACGTGAATCCAGATTTCACAAGAAAAACGTTTTCATAAAGGAAACACAAGCGTTGATCACAAGTTTTCTTTTTGCTGTTGTCGATCGTCGTTGTTTTTTTTTCTTCTTCTTTTTTGGTGGTAGTCGAAGAAGAAGAAAAGAAAGCCGAGACGTTTAACGGGAGTCTCATTTTTTTGATCGTTTTAAACCAATCGCGTGGACGTTGTTCTTCGTCGGGCAAAAGTCCGGCAAATAAACTTCGTTGAAAGTTATCTTCTAGTAGCGTGTTTTTAATTACGCCTACTTGTCGTCTATATCTGACGATATGGCTGTCCGTTTCCATATAAAATAAGAAGGGAATCGCCGACGATCTAAAAACTTGAAGAAAATGAGTAGGTACGAGTCTTTTACCCATCGTTTCCAGATCCAACTCGTCGAGGTTTAAAATATTTTCGAGGACGGGTTCCTCCGAAGGAAATATGTCCACGTCGGTCATTTTCTCTCTCTCTCTGTAAAAGAATAACAATATAAGATGTGGAGAAAGTATTTATAACCATCAGCATATGACGTAAAAACTAGTATCCGGT
Source organism: Uloborus plumipes (assembly GCA_038373865.1). NCBI lineage: Eukaryota > Metazoa > Arthropoda > Arachnida > Araneae > Uloboridae > Uloborus > Uloborus plumipes. Next base: position 20,030 of record JAXGGA010013923.1, read on the forward strand.
TAGATCTCTCTGACGAATGAAAATGCGCAAGGCGGGGACGAGGAGGCGGGGTTTAATGAACGATGGGTATCCTCCAGATGTTTACCAAGAGTCGACTGGCCAACATCATCCGAAAACGATGACAATCTTTATCCGTACAACTGGGACACGCGCGCTCGGGATCATCGTATTGGTTTTCCAATTCTCGAATCTGTTCAGCATGCATCAGAGTCATGGATTTATCGTTTTCGATCACATATTTTTTCAATAAGCGATGAGTCTGAGCATCGGCGGCAAAAAACATATCCGCCGAACAATGTAATCGTTCCATGTCGTATAACAAATAATTGAGATCAAATTCTCCGTCTCGACATAAATAGGCAAATCCGTTAGACACCGAGTATCCTTTCTTTGGATGAATCGCCACGATAGTCGGGACATGGGGAAAAAATGCAATTTTTCGAGTTTTATTTTCGGATTTTAATTGTTTGGAGAGTAAATGTTTAAATTGTTCGTAAGGAGTCGTTTCCGAAACACATACCGTACGACTAGTCTTTGCTCCATCGTTATTATTATAATGTTGTTCGTCTCGATGAAATTCGGTCAATTCTCGATTCGAAGGATGAAAATCAAGTGTGTCGTCCATCATACCGTTTTACAAATTTATAAAGTACTACACACAATTAATATTCTCAAACTCGAAAACAAACTTTAAATTTCAAAAAAAAAAAAAAAAAAAAAAAAAAAAAAAAAAAAAAAAGGGTAAGGTTTTTTTTTTTTTTTTTTTTTTTTTTTTTTTTTTTGCTGTTGTGTATTAGGACGTGCCACGCCTATTGGATTACCAAGTCTATCTCGATTTTCAAAGTCCAGTTGGCATGGTACCAAAAACAAAACTATGGGAGATATAGATTCGAAACCAGTCTCAATCGATGTTTTTTTTTTTTTTTTTTTTTTTTTTTTTTTTTTTTTTTTTTTTAATGAGATGGAAAACTAAATTCTTATGAAAGCTCATGTTTTTATTCAATACATTATACAAAATATTAGTATATACACATTTATATAACAGCATAGATTTTTCTTTTGTAAAGACATACAATTTTTTTTTTCTTCAATCAACATTACCAAACAATAGTCAAATCTCGTATAAATTCTAACGTAGATACCTTATCGTTCGTATCGCATTTTCGCATCAGTTCTCGAAGCTCGTCCATTTTGCGAAACAATTCTTTAAAATGTCGTAGTTGCGCTATCGTCGCACCTTTATACGATCGATAACAAACATCTTTTTTTTTGTCCGTTTCCAGCAGACAGTTTGGATCGTCACAATGAAGGAGCGTACACATGAAATCGAAATCTTTCAAGTCTTCTTTTAATCCTTCGACGAGAGCCCGTCCATTTTTTATAGTTCCGCCGTGGACCGAAACGATCGCATTCAGATAGTCTATCGTATTTCGTAAAGCCATGTTTATGTAAAAATCGACGACGTGGAGGCGATGCTCTTCCTCTTCCACCGCGGACGATGACGAAAGAAAACGTTTCCATTTCGAAACGACAAACATGAACTGTTTTTGGCAAATTGCAAAACAAGTTTCCAAATCGTAAAACATTTCGAGAAAATGAGGACAGTTTTCCGACATTTCCATATATCACTATTAAATAGAGCTCTTTTCGGTGGTCCCTTATTTAGATTTTTTTTGCAAAGTATATAAATTGCTTATCGTTTGCGCATATTTTCAAATTATATGCAGGACACTTTTTTCGATTCTTTAAACATTTGTAATGAAATTCGTGTTCACAATCGAGTACAAAACAGTCGGTATCATCCTTAATATTTTTTGAACACGACAAACAAATCTTTGTAATAGGACCATCGGATGTTAACAAATCCATCGTAGACACAAGAGTGCGATAGCGGGAAAAAAATAATTGAGTGCAAGAAAAATATCACGTAGCTTTATAACAGCCTTTCACGCGACTCGTATCAGATTTTTTTTTTTTTTTTTTTTTTTTTTTTTTTTTTTTTTTTTTTTTAAATCGAAAGCGTGCATGCTTTTAAAATAAAATTTTATATAAATTGAATTCGTTTTATAAGCATTGATATATTTCGTGTCTCTCCTGCATCTCCTCTGAAATATATATAGATATAAAAATAAAATCATGTCGGATCCCCGAGAAAAAGATTCTTGGCGAGGGATATTAAACGATATCGTTTCAAACAATCTCTTCCAAAATCAAAATGAATACCTCAGTCAGCAAACGATTTATTTGCGAATTTTGGAAAAAGTGGCCGACGTTTTAAACGGACCTTTCTTTTGGAACGGAATCGTGAACCACTTTTTCAAAAACGGTCGACCGATAACAAAAATACATCCCGATTGTCAAAAACTCCTCTACGATATTTACAAGGAAAATTTTACCCTTTTCAACATTGACGAAAAAAATAACATTGAAACCGTTTTGAGTAAAGATTATCTGTTTAGCTACGAATTGAC
>JAXGGA010013923.1:32500-33647 GCA_038373865.1 Uloborus plumipes
GACTGACTCGCGATCCGATTGTACTCGCCGACAAAGAACGCGCGTCTAGAGAATTGGTAGAGATTGTCTCCAACGATACAAAAGCGCTCTTGGGCGAAGTGATCGACGAACTATCCCGTTCACCGGAAGGCGTTGTTGTTATTCTTCCTCGTCATACTTGGCTCTTTCATTGGCGCGAAGTGTTCGATTTGGCTGTAAAAGTATTTAGAAAAGTAGGTAAATGTCACACGGATTCGTTTATTTGTATGGATTTCGACAAGATCGCGGATGTCTCGTCGTCTCCGCCAGCGACAGATTGTTTTCTGTGCGTCCAAAACGAGGACGCCAACAACAACAAGAAGAAAAAAGTAGTCGAAGACAAACGATGGAAGAAATTAAATTGTTGCGATCATACGTATCACGAGAAATGTTTGAAATCGCATTGTATGCGTAAATATAAATGTCCGGACAAGAAATGTGACGAAATTATAACAGAAGCCGTTAAAAGGGTAGAAATTAACCCGATCATTGTGAACGAATTTAAAATTCGATATTTTCAAATGATGAAACAACTCGATAAATTACTCGACATCATAAAAGATGTTTATGTTAAAATCTATACGAACCGGCAAATCGAAAAGCAGTATATCATAAATTTACAAATGAGTTTGTTGTGAAAAAAAAATGGCGGAAATGAGTTTTTTTTGTCAACCACTCTAACATTTCAAAAAAAAAAAAAAAAAAAAAAAAAAAAAAAAAAAAAAAAAAAAAAAAAAAAAAAAAAAAAAATGCATGTGAATTTGAGTTTCTGAGCTGAGAATTTAATCCGGTCAACATGCAAAAAAAATGCATTTCAGTTTCTTTGTTAAATTTTTAAATTTTGGCGCGAAAAGGGGCGGAACTTGGGACATTTTCATATATCACGCGACTTTCAAACTTTATCATATTTCGAGTGACCTTTATCATATTTCGAGGGACCTTTATCATATTTCGAGTGACCTTTATCAGATTTCGAGGGACCTTTATCATATTTCGAGTGACCTTTATCATATTTCGAGTAACCTTTATCTTATTTCGAGTGACCTTTATCATACTTCGAGTGACAGACGGGTGACTCGCATCGGATATCGCGTGACTGGTATCGGATATCACGTGACCGTTATCGGAT
>JAXGGA010013924.1:0-33644 GCA_038373865.1 Uloborus plumipes
ATTCTTGAAGAGCTACTTGTAGGTAAGTGTATAACGATATCATATATTCAATTGTTTAAAGTATTTTTGGTGTAATAATGCTGTTACCTTTGTTATTTACAAAATAATTCGATTTTATTATTTCATGACAATTTTGGCCCAGAGTTGGGGTAACTTTGGCCCAAGATGGTGGCTGTCCTAAAGTTACCCCAAGGTACAATTTTTTCGATATAAAACTTGATTGGTACCTATTTTATAAGCAGTTGTTTAACAAAACCACTTAAAATATTTTTATTATTATTTTAAGCACTAGTTTTTAGCTTTTTATTTTAAGCACACTGGATTTTTTTCAGGAAAAATGCCGAGAAATCGGATAAAACCTCTTGGTACCAGAAATTAGGCCAATTACAAACCAGAAGTGTTAGAGGAGTGTTTAGAGGCTATTAAGTCTGGTGCCTTAACCCAAAGAGCTGCAGAAAACACGTATAATATACCTAGGTCTACAATAAAAAACAAACTTAAAGGGATTCATTCAAAAAATGTGGGACGTGCAAGAATCTTTAGTGATAAAGAAGAGCATGTTTTCGAACAACATTTAATAAAAATTGCAGGCTATGGGTTCCCTGTAATTGAATTGGATTTTTATTTTTGTACAATACAATATTTTTCCCTAAAATGAAGTTTGTTTCATTTATTCCTATTTCTACCCATTTCATGGATGTTTTTGAATTAAAAGCAGGCAAAACAACACACTAATGTGTCTGGTGGTAATTTTATCTTGTCTAACTTTAGCCCAACCTATACTAATCGCAGGTTTTATATGGTTTAAAAGTATGGGACAAAGTTTCCCCAATTCAAGGCAACTTTGGCCCAAACATTAAAAAAATGCAGTATAATATTGCAAAATGATTGAGAGGTCTCAATATGGTTTTAATTTGATGATACAAGGTTTGTTTACACAGTAAGATGTATTGAAAATTAATATAATCAATGTCAAAAGACATATCGCTGGTAAAACTATTACAAATCTTTAGATTTGGGCCAATGTTACCCCAGCTGACGGTACTTTTTCTCAATAATCATTTTTGTGTTTACAAGATTTTTCGAAATTGTAAGACTTTCTTCTTTTATTAAAGATGCAGCTTTGAAGTAATATTTTTTGCAGTTATTAGCTTATACTTAACAAAACTGTGCATTGGATAATAATTTCATCAAAAAAAAAAAAATTTATAGAATAGTAACAAACCATTTTATTTAAAAGTTTTGTTTACTATGGGAAGAATTTTACTATTTTTCAAGGTAGTTAACCACACAAAATTTTTAAGAAATATATAAGCAAATGGGTGCACAGAGGGTGTGCACGGGGCCGTGGTGGCCCGATCGGTAAGGCATCGGACTCGTGTCCGGAGGGACCCGGGTTCGAAACCCAGCCGATCAAAGATCCACCGCCTTGATTAATGGTGGCTGGGAGGCGTTAAAAATGTCGTGGTCACAAAGTCCTCCAAGTGAAACGATACCTCTGGGGGTGCTGGGCCCTAGGGTTTGCTCGACCCTAGGTTCTGGTTCAAAATTAAGAACAGAGCGCTCTTCAGGGCCCTATCCCGGTTAAACCACGAAGCTGTGGTAGGTACGGGGGACCCTGGAGAGTGTGAAGTGAAGAGGGTGTGCACATTTTGGAGGTAAATATTGAGGTCAGTTTCCAAACACATTTTGAAAACGTGTAAAAATTAAAAAATTGGTAGATTTTTTTCATTCACTCATGACTGCTTATTGCTATTACTTGACCTTCGTTGATGATACTTTAAATTTTTCAGATTCCATGATGGCATGAATAAATCTAGCTCATTGTTTATAATATTTATTTTTGCTAGATTAATTTTGGTCGTTATGGTTACACATCTACATTGTGTTCTTTTTTTTTTTCTTTTTTTAACATTTTTAAAGATTAACTCAACCAGATTTTATTTAAAAAAAAGGTTTTTTGTCTAAAAGAGAAATTTTTTCAAGAAAAACACCTACATAGACTTACTTAAATAGACTTATAAATCCTTTATAAGTCTATAAAAATTGAAAGAAGGCAAAAGAAAGGGAACACTTTTTGAATGATTAACTGAAAATATCTGAAATTCAGACAACAGTTCAAAAAATCTCAACTTTGCATGTCTTACACTCAAAACTGAATTATTAGTAACAAAGTTATGTTACATGATTTATGTAACCAGACCTTTAAAACTTCAACTATTAACACAGCTGTGCATTTAAGTAACCTAAAATGCGGCATAAACCATCTCAATACAACAAGCATCCTTTGATTTTCAAACGCGAAGAACAAAAATGTGCCTTAAACACAAAACAATGTTAAATTCATAGAATTAATTTGTTTAATAATTATTTGTTATAAAGAGTCTGATTAAAATTATCAGAGATATTTTATTTCAAATTCAACCCTTTTTACAAGAAAAAAACACTTTAGTTAAAGTAATAAATACATATGTACATAAGCATATTAAGAAAGGAAATCTGCACTTGTAGCTGCAATTAATACTTTTTACATCATCAAAGTTAAACTGCTTTGTCTTTCCTTTTCTTAACTTGTTGCACAAGTATTTTGAACCTTTCTACACATTCCTCCTATAAGAAAATATTCAAAGGTTACTACAACAATAAATAATATTTTCAAAACATAATAAAAATAGCACCTTAAAATTAACCCATTAATTACCAACATATTATATTCGAATTACATAAATAACTCATAATATTTGCAATTATGATGAAAAAAGCAATTAACTATTAAATGTACCTAATAAGTTTTACAAAAACTATAATTGAAGTTTATACAACTAACAAAGAAGTGATACATTTTGTACTTTAAACATAAATTGGAATGCAAAATTATCTATATACATATTTGGTAAGACAAGATTTTAAATTAGCAACAAAATTAATACAACCTAAGTTCAATTCAATAATAATATACACCAAATTGCCAAATTGTTTAATAGGCTAGTTTTTAAACATACCTAAGACTCCCTAATCTCTGTAGTTAATGTCAAATGACTAAAATCAATAGTCATTTTGCAAACACCATGTATAGCAAAAAAATACGTAATACATTTGCAGAACTATAACCGTTTAGTACATTTCCGGATTTAATACATCAAATAAAACGACAAAACATCTTTTAAAGAAATAGTTAAATGATCATAAGCGATAATGCAAAAAAAAAATTGAAGTTCAATGATTAAAGACTTGATTAATATCAAACCTTTGATTTAGTAGAAACAAAAGCAGATATCTTGTCCCAGCGGGCTGGTGTGTCTTTAGGAAACTTTTGTAAAGCTATTTCCAAAGCTTGTTGTTCTTCTTGCTTCCAGATTTTCTCAGATTTGGAATTGCATTCCTTTGATTCAGCTTCAGGCACTTCACTTGAATCTGAGTATGTACCGTTTTGTAAAACATGGTTACCAGAAGCTTCAAGTTTCCCATCCTTATTCTCATAAAATTCAGAACCAAAGTTCTCATTTTCAGTACCGGTCACACCTATTTAACACAGATGCATTTGTTAAATATTAGTTTACACCTAAAAATATTAATTCAAAAATCTATTTTAACCACCCAAGAAACAGGTATGAGAACACTCAAAATGGTCCAGTTTTTTGGAGAGATGGTCGGTCAACCAAAGGCTCTTACTGTTCTTCAATACATTTTAACACACAGATTACTTTAAATCACGCAAAAAGCACATTTTCCTAATCAAACTTTTCCCTTCAAAATTTTTAACTTTTTATTTTAAGATTTCAGCAATTTTAACCAAGAAACGTTCATTAATTTTATAAGAAACTAGCTGTGGGGCCCGGCGTTGCACGGGCTTTAAAGTAGTGATGAAAATTTAAATGAACTACTCGCCGTCAAGGCAGTATATAATGATCTATAACCGCCAAGGCAGCTCGCCTTTAAAGTAGCGAGGAAAGTTTCAGCAATGATATATAACAGCCAAGGCAGCTCGCCTTTAAAGTAGCGAGGAAAGTTTCAGCAAACTACTCGCCGCCAAGGCGGCTCGTCTTTAAAGTAGTAAAGAAACTTAAAACAAATAACTCGCCGCCAAGGCGGCTCGCATTTAAAGGAGGGAGGAAAGTTTTAGCGAAACCGGTTTCAAAAAACTACTCCCCGCTAAAGCGGCTCGCTAAAAAACTTTCCCGCATAAAAAAGTCAATCGCATTATTTGCACATGCTTCCTCAGGAATAAAAACAATGTCAAGTAGCACATATTTAACACTCTCCCTAATAAACAAATACAATTCCCTTCCAAAAACAAATATTTCCAAACCGCTCTCTTCCTGTAACATTAATTGCAAAATTCCAAACAAAAAAGTTGTTTTAATATTTAGATCGCAGCCAAAAAAAATCCCTGCTAAAAACATGAATTACAATTTAATTTGAAACACATTTTCAAAATGGTACCAGAAAAAAAATATAAGTCATTAAGAAGGCAGGAATTCAAGTGAAACACGGACGATCGCATTAGTTGCCTTGTTGAAACGCCGTAAAATGAAATGCTTTTAAGAAACGAAATGAAGAAAAGGACACCAACAATGAATTTAAAAGATGTCGCCATAGCAACGCAATAAAACGTTAATAGTTTGATCAGGAAAGAGGTTTTCGAACTCAAAGTTCAAACGCTTGTAACTTTTTTTCTAGTGGAGATAAAAGTTTGGTTCTTCGACTGTAAGTCGAATCAATTCTGGGGTTAAAAATATCGCTCTATCCAATGGCGTAAAAATCAAAACTGTGGAATAATTAGTTTACTTTTTATTGATGGTTTTAATGAACCAAGTATTGCAAGAAATCGGGTGAAGCCTTGTAAAAGGCAAGTTTAAAAATTGAATAACTTGTGCTGTGTTTAAGTTAGAGAATCGGAACAAACTGCATAGGACGGACAACATTTTTCTGCTTCCAACGATATATAACATTAATATGTGCAAGTAATTTTTAACCCCAGTATTCGGCTATTTACGTGAAAATTTGCCTTGAATTCGAATAAAAAACGAATCGCTAATCGAATCTTTTCAAACTATAGCCTAAAGTCTTTCTGGATAAATGGGACTATTCAACACAAAAAGAATTTTTCAAATCGAACCAGTAGTTCTTGAGATTAGCGCGTTCAAACAAACAAACAAACAAACAAACTCTACAGCTTTATATATTAGTAAAGATGCAAAGATACTTAATGAATTTTTACAATCTAAAATTTCATTAACTTTCAGGGGTATAAAACATATTTGAAATTCGAATGGAAACCCAGAAGTAATGCAAAACTTAAGACAGAAAGAAAAGGATGTTTGTGAACAAAACTCTAGGAAAATTAATAATTCACAGTAATAAAATAATTGAAATCAAAATACCCTAGAGTATTAAAATCAAAAGGCTGTTCGGATCTTTAACCCAACATGTACCAAATTAATTTGCTAGTCACTTCAAATGATGTGTTATCAGTTAGTGAATCTTTGCTGTACAAAAAGTGATCCTACGAGCTGGTCAACAATTTAATAAAATGCAAAGGCTTACAATGTCTAAATTGGTTTTGATTAATGTGATTTACATACAATTTAAGAAAAAAATTCTTTTGTGAGACTCTTTAGGTACTATGTAAGCAGTTCACAAGAACTAATTGTGCATAAAAAGATTCAATAAAACTAAGGACAAAAATTTCATTCTTATGATACTTTTCTCTTTTTTTCTTCTCAAATGCAGCAACACACATTCATTGCCTATTTACAATCACAGGCATGAAATTCTTTGCTTGCCTTGACTTTAAACTATCATTCCTTTCTTTAAAGTCAAAGTTTTTTTATTCTCGCAGTTTTAAGAATTATTAAGACTACACAACAGAATGGGAGTGTCGCACGGTCAAAGAGCCGGTGTTTTATCATTCATCATGCCATTGTTTATCAGTTGTTTCTTAAACAAGTTCGTCTCCAGAATTATAGTCAAATGAACATCACAGCAAAATGGCAAATATTTGCTGCAAATTTACAAAAATTGTTACAAAAATTGCATGTTTTGATTTTTACGGATTTGGGGAATCGAAAGATAACTTGTAACCAGAAAAATTAGTTACTTTCCATATATAGTAGTATACATTGCATCCCTTTTGCCCTATAAGCATTAAAAAAACAACATTGAAGCAAAAGTAAAAGAATCACAAAGAATCGGTGAAATTCTGCATTCTCACTACTATTGAGGTCTGATGCTGGATGGGAAGTACTATCCAAATTTTAATTTTTTCCCTTATATTTTAAGTTGCAAACTTTTCGCACTACAGCAACTTGGAAAAATATATGTATACTTTTTGCACCACCCTATTATAAACATTGAAAGCATCATCCAGCAAAAATATTTTTAGTAGAGTGAAATAAAGATTCTTGTATATCGGAGGCGAAGATATATCGACCAATACTAAAAGAAATATTTGAATAGATCGAGGCCTCACTCACCAATGTTACATTTTACTGTGTTATCATGTTTCCAGCTTACAAATGCTAAGAAACCGGTGTACTTAATTTATAATAAAAAAATTATGACACATACATTATTCAAACTAAAGAGGAAATGAAATTTGAGGAGGACAGACTACATATTTCATCGCACTAACTAAAACAGCCTTTGATACAATGTCATATTCAAATGAATTTGCAAAGTATAATTTTAGAATATAATACAACTTAATCTGCTGAGCTGCAAATGACTGTACAGCAAAGCTTCATAACAAGAACAAAGTTATTTCATTACTATGTAACAAAATATGGCAATAAAGAAAAACATGAGAATCTATAAATTTTACCTTGCATGGAGAGTGGTATGTGCTGGGAATACTGCTGATTCTTCAGCTGCTTAACCATAGTAACAACCTAAAATTTAAAAAAAAAAAATCAAAAACAAATAAAAAAAATGATAAATATTTTTTGAAACTGGTAAATGCAGCTTCTACATCAATAACTTAATAATTAATACAGACAAAAAAACGAATTTTAATCAGCTTCAAGAATGTTTTGTCATTCTCTTCAGTAATCAGTTCAATAAACAAGATATAGTTGTTGCATAAATTGTCAGACAAACCAGGATTTTTCCATTCAGCAAAAATTTCTCAAAAGTAAAAAAAAAAAAATGCATAAAATATGAAATTTGATCAAAATAACTTTAATTTTGTTTCATGAAACGTTTTAAGACTGTTTCTTCAACTTAGAAAATAGCAAGTGAGAAAGAACCTTTTAGAAAAACAGAACCATATGCCTCCAAAAAAGCAGTTAAGCAAAATTATTTTGTTATTATACACACACACCAGGGGTGATTAGGTGTCAGAACACACTGGAACGCCATTCCTGTATTGCTTTTTGGCCTCTTTCACATATAATTGGTCCAATCTCAGGATTAAATTATTTCACATCAGATTTTAAAGAAGCTGTAACAATGTTACACAATATTTTTTTTTTTTTTCAAATGTGATGAAGGTTGAGAAACAGGATCATGATTGGCATTATAGTAAAATCTTAAAGGAATGAAGTTAATAGACAAAAATTTAATTGAATACAAAAACAAATCACCATTAAGAAATTTTACCTCTGGAACTGTACAATTTAAATACGTAGAAACTTTCTCCCATCGTTGTAAAGTACCATTTGGAAACTTTTTCATTGCTTTCTTGAATTCTATAACTTGGTTCTCAGTCAAAGACTCCAGCGACCATATTTTCTATATAAAAATAGTTTTAGAAATAAATGTCAATTAGATACCAATCAAAATGTTAACATAAGGAACTTTTCTTTTTTTTCCTTTTTAATCATTGTGCTTTATGCTAACCCAGCAAAAGAAATTCTAGACACCAGGGTGTCAATGATTTAAATCAATTGATTTAAATCAGTGATTTAAATCGCGATTTAAATCAATTGATTTTTTTAAAAAAATCATTGATTTAAATCACTTTTTATTTTAATCCTTAAAAAATTCTCTTGGACAATCCCAATTTCATTATTTTTACCATTTTCTTTTAGAGCTTTGATTTCTATCTAATAAATAGAAAAGTAACCCTACTCATACCCCCTTCACAGATGCTGGAAGGTTGCAGTCCAAATAATATGTATGCACAAATAGAGCTATTTGTTGTCTAATATGTGAAATAAAGAAAATACATATAGGGGCAGGGGAGGTGTTGCAAAGAGTGAATTAAGGGGGAGGGACATGATAGGATGTGTGTGATATACTTTCAGTGAAAAGAAAAAACAAAAACAATGAAACAGAAGATGAATTTTCTATGCCTTGTATTAGCAACTGGGGTCGGGGGGGGGGGGGGCAGTCTTTATTGGTGGCTGAAATGGAACATATTCCAGCTTTACAAAACAAAAGCAAAATAAAGAGGGGGGGGACTGAATGAAGTGAGGATTGGGTTGAGCTTCCTGCCCCATTTGATTTTTATCCTAGCTAGTAGACAGGATTATTTTCAGATTAGCTCCTAACACTTTTTTCTGGGTTTCTTTCTGGTGAAGCTTTACTTCAAAGGTGTTTTTGTATTTTTAAAAACTTTAAGGTAAGTTATTCATAAATAAAAATTAATTAATAACTGAAGTTTCTAATTTTTTTTTTAAAAAATCAAAAAAATCCGATTTAAATCAAAAAAATCCGATTTAAATCAAAAAAATCTGATTTAAATCAAAAAAATCCGATTTTTTTTATTTTTTTAAAAAAATCATTGATTTTTTTACACCCTGCTAGACACTATTTTCTTTCTTTTCTCCCAGAAAGATGTAAATAATTTTATCTTATTCAATGTTTTAACTAATACAATTATTTTTATGCAAAACACCAGTTGTTTATAGTAAATTATTTTTGCCTAGATTCAAAAGGAAATTATAATGAAAAATCGTTCTTAATAATAAACTTCATGATTTATTTGTATCTTTCAGAACATTTTAAATTTGTCAACATTTTTTTGACTCTTTAAATGTTCTTACAATCATATCAGAAATTTTTACACATAACTCATTCTATACCCTCTGTCACAATACAAAAAACATTTTTTTTTTCATTCTGTTAAATTCAACTCACTTTTGATTCTGAATGATTTTTCTCTACAACTGCTTGGCCATTTACTTTTCCATTAGCAGAACTTTCATATGAAGGCATACCAGAATAATCAGGAACTTGAACTTTAGGCTTTACTTGCTTCCTGGATCTCACACGTACTTCTAAAAATTGATATAAAAACTACAATTGAACAAGCCAGACAAAAATGAAATAAAAAAATTCTTATTTTAAAAACAATGCATACAATTTTAAATGGTTTACAATAAATAATTGTGATTAAAAGAAGCAGGCGTGTGATAATAATTTAAAAGAAGATAACCATTTAACGGAATACAAATACATATGTAACAACCAGCAATGTGGTCTGGGCTCAGCTAGGCTGGTCCTAGTCAACTGATAGCTTAAGATCAATGCCCCTCTTAAAGCTATCTACTCCCTTGCTTATTACAACCTCTTCCGGTAAGCTGTTCCAAGGGCCACCTCTATTGAAATAAAAAAATTCCCTTATTTCTAGGTTAGCTGAAGATTTAAGTAGCTTAAAACAATAACCCCTTGTGCTACTTTCTATGACAAATTTAACCTGTGACATTTTTCATTTTGATAAATTTAAACAACTGAATCATGTCCCTTCGTTTTTTCCTTTATTCAAGACTATACATATTAAACATTCTCAGCCTGGAATCATAATCTAAAAGAAAGCGCATGCACTAATCTTGTAGCCTGCCTTTGAACCCTTTTCCATTCTTTGATAAGGAGCCCAAAACTGAGCAGCATACTTCATCTGAGGTCTTACCAAACTTCTATCTAAAGGCAGAAGAACCTTCTTAGATTTGTTTGAAATAGATACAGGATATTGAATGATAATGAATTAAGCTGTGAGGAAAAAATACACCCTCACAAAAATAAGAACGCCTTAGACCAAAACACAGCGCTAACACTTTTAAACTAACACGGGTTTAAGCTTTTTCTCATTACAATCACGAAGGCAGCAACTGTACTTTTAAAAAACATAATTCTGGAAAATCTAAGCAGCACGATTTCGCAAAAGGGCACTGAAGAAATGCAGCAGACAAGTTTACAGTTTTACTCCCTACAGCAATAAATTCATTGCATCAAGTATTTAACTAACGTGTAAGTAAAAGTTAAGTACTCTCACATAGGTACAGGACTTTTAATTCAATAAATATATACCGGTTTAATTAGGATGTTCGTTGTTATTTAGGATCTTCACTATGCATTTCTTTCTGGAAAACCAGAGCTACTGTATGCACTGTAATCAAAATGATTGGCATTTCTGTACCAAATGCCAGACCAAAAAAATTACTCAAGAAACATAAACAGGGCATATTTTGAACATCTTGGATAGGTTTCAGCACATGAAATATTTATACTTCTATAATGACAACTGATTAAGTTATTTTAGAACTAAAATCATCATGAGTTAACTCATTAAGGAAACCATTAATTAATATACCTTGCACTTCCTCTTCCTCCTCTTCAGGTTCTGGTCTTCGAAATTTAAAATAGTTCCGACAGGACTCTACGTATGATGGGGATGATTTAATTACATGTATAAGAAAATAAAACAACTGAACTGGAAACAAATCCTGACACCTGGAAATAAGATAAACAGATTTATGAAATTGGATTGATATGTATTAAATATTATTAGTTGAATAAGTAAGCTTATAGAGAACTGTTAAATTAAAATGTAAAAAAAAGTATAATATAGTACTGCATGACCATGATAGCCAATAAATAGACTCATTAAATATACGAAAAATAATAGTTATAGGATGTTGTCAAAAAACGATTTAAAGCTTGTTTGTTAGAAAAAAAATAACAAAAAAAGCACGCAATAGTTATCGTCACAAAAAACACACAACTTTAAAATAAATACAAAAAGACTTTTTCTGCCCTAAATAGGTAAAAAAATAGCACAACTTTACTAACTCTTGCTTTTAAAAAGTAAAATGTTACTAATGTTAAGCGGGAGTCCCTATCTCCCACACCTCACTTCAGACCCCAGGGTCCCTCGTACCTACCACAACTTGTGGTTTAACCGGGATGGTGCCCTGAAGAGCACTCTATTTTTTTTATCCAGACCGGAGGACTAGCAAACACCTCGTCTAGTTTCCAGAGGTATCAGTTCACTTGGAGGACTTTGTGACCAGGACCTTTATTTAACGTCACCCAGCCACCATTAGTGACGACGGTGGATCTTTGATCGACTGGGATCAAACTCTGGACCCACCAGTTACGAGTCCAACGCCTTATCGATTGAGCCACAACAGCCTCCATCTCCCCACAAGAGTGATGACATGCCCTTTCAAATGCTACAAAGCACCATACAAAAATGGGACCCAACATAAGTATCATTTAAATGAGTAATTGCACTTTTTAAGATGAAGAAAAATGGAAAACTTCAGTCACACATACTTTGGAAATCTAATAGTTCTAAAAAGGATAAACACTTGCGTTTATCTAAAGTGCTTAGATCATTAATGAGAGCATGAGCTCTAGAATTATGTTTTCAAACAATTTTATGACACTATACATACAGAACTGCTTTTCACTTATTATAAAACAAAACATGATTTTAACCATTATTGTATGGCTCTTATAAAAGTGAATTGTCTCCTAGTAAATGATTTTACTATGCTATACATACATACAAAGCATTTTTGAAAATTTTTAAGCAGGAAAAAAACACAAGTGTTCAGCTACTATTTGTCAATAGATATTTATCTTTGAAAATGTGAGTAGCTTCACCTTTATGCTAAAAGACACAACTGAACCTGACATCATTAAGCTAACAAAAACAAATCTTAAAAATACGGAGAAACACCCTTTTTACAATAAACAACACAATTTACAAAAATTACTTTTAAAAATTAAACATGGAAGTGAAATGTGAAATAATTTTTAAAAAGCATTTTATTTTTTCCCTTCTACTTGTATCAAGTAAAATTAAACTAATGAATAAACGACATGTAAACATTTAAATGTCTTTACCTTGGTTTTTGCAGAGTTGACAATACTTCCGAAACAGTAGCATTTTCATCTAAAGTTGCATTTTTCATTTTTCTCTGATTTTTAGTTTTTTTCCTTATTTTGGAGAGCACAACTTCCTCCTAAGATAAATAATTAAATAAATTTTAATTTTGTTGTGATACAGATATTCAGTAATTCATAAGTAAGTACCTTCTCCAAAACATTCATTTTTCTTTTTCAATATCTGAATTTGCTGTAAGTGAAATGCATACAATTATTGAGAAATAAAAGACATGCAAGCAACACCGTAACTGTTAGCTTAGTAGAAAACATAAGTACAAACAGTTAATTTAAAATCATAAAAATACATTTAAAATGCTACAAAATACATATGTATATCATTCTTGCAAAAAAAAATGAAAAAACGTTTGATGATTACTTTGGATTACTGCATTATGCAAATTCAATTTTATATTACACAAGAACTAATATTAAATTTTTTGAAACTCCGACTCCAAAGAATTAAGGTAAAAACTCTTGACAGGATTGTCTGCAAGACGTTTATGGTGCACAATAAGCTATTAAAATGGGGTTGGGGGGATTTTAGAGGGTTTTTTATTTATTTCAAATGGTGTTTTTTGTAGATGGTGTTTGTTGTCTCGGTATTTGAAGGAAGTGCATTATCATCTTTGGGGAAATGGGCACCCCCAACTCTTAATCAGATCACCTTTCAAACAAACAAACAGAAAAACAACTAAATCAAAATCCATTCTTCTATTTAGGAGCTATAGTGCCATAACAGATACAAAAATATAATAACTAAACCTATAATCCCCTCTTACCACGTGGAGGGTAAAAACAGGAAGAAGGACATCTGTATGTGATTTTTAAAAAAAAAGACAGAGAAGTGAAAACATAAGCTGCAAGAAAAACACACGAATTAGCTTATAATTTTCAACAAAATAATTTAATATCAATGTGTGGTAAAAGCAAAATTACTATCACAAAGCAGGGATAAAAATACATCAGCATATAATTCAAAATAAATAAATAAAAAAAGACTGACAATCAAAGCCATAACTTAAAAGATAAACCGGCAAATTAACTTACAATTTCGTACTTTTTCTCCCAATATGCTGACCAAGCAAATAAATATTGGCCAAATGTAGCAAGGCAGAAAAGAAATATTGACATTTCCAGCAAACCCATATTTCTTACACGTCTATAATAATATATTGGCACTCTCCAATCTGGCAATCCAGTCTTCAATATTAAATCATATCTGAAAATAAAGCAAAATCCAATATCAGAAAGATACATCTAAAAATAACAAAATTTGATTTTAATTTCAGGTACTTTTAATAATTATGAAACTATCTAATAAGACATATTTTTTTCATTAAGTATTAAATAAGCACAAAACTGAAAGCAAAAAAACATTCTTAAGCGAATAAATATAAGTACTCTATTCTTTTAGATACAATAATTCAATTCAACAGCAAAAAACAACATTCTGTCATTCGCATAACTTAGGAGGATAGAAGTGGCTAAACCCCTTATAAAATACTTTTAGACACACTCCCACCTGCCACACCAGTGTTTCTTTCAGGCATCTCTCCGAAAGGGCACTGCCCTCCCTCCCCACCCCCCCCACCCCCCCCGGAGAAAAACTCAGCTTGCACTAACATACAAAAAATAAATTGATTTCAGTAAAAATAATAAAAAAAAGCAAGTAAAAATTTAACAAATAAATATAAAAGTATTAACGAAAATTTGAAAACATACATAATGGGGAAGGGAGGAGGGGGGGTCGAAAGTGGCCTTCAATTGCATTCTAGAACATCAATTTTGGAAAACTACCAGGGGGGGGTTCAAACCAGTTCTTTTTCCCTTGAAGTCATCTAAAATCGCCTACAGTTTGCTTTTTCTTTTTTTTTTTTGAGGGGGGGGGGGACTTTCAGGGAGAGTGCTGAGCTGCATCAATTTTTATATAGTTATAAAAAATAGTCTACAAATGCATTTTTAAAATATAAATTTTTAAAATTTCTGAGAAATTATTAGTTAACTCCATTCGTTTACATAACGTCGTCAAAGATATGGCTCTGTGAGGGAAAAATCCTTTTACACTCAGGATTTTATTCATCTTATTTCTATTTCTCTTTTTTCATTTTTAAAACATATTCCATACAACTATGTGTTAACAAAAAGAGGGTCACCAAAACCTCATACCCCTTCCCACCCTTGTCAAGTCTACTTGACCTCACGATAGACGACAGCCTTGTTTCATTATGAATTATATCATAATGGACTCGATTTTTCTATCTATTGCCCTTTTATGGGAATAGAATAAGGAAATTATTCTGAGAAACACTGGAAAACAAACAAGTTTTTAAAACATACATCGTCCCTCCCCAGGGGGATTTATTTAGGGTAGGGTTAAGCCAATTATTAAGGCAAATTTGCAAATTGATATTTCAAAATGTTAAAGTTTTTATTGAGAGAATGTAGTTTTCAATTTATTTCGGAGGGGAGAGAGGTGGTCCGCATCCACTCCCTTAGCAACTGCAGATCTAGCTCCTGGTTTTGTGAGAAGTCATTATCGAAAAGGTTTGGGGGGGAGGGAATGCAATTTTAGGTCTTAAATGGGGAGTGGGCAAATTTATCAAAAAAAAGGGCCCGAAATGCAATTTAAGGGTACCCCCATGATCCCTCCCTTCCGGATTCTCCAAGTGCCCCCCCCCCCCCCCGGAGCAAAGTGTCTGAAAGAAACACTGCGCCCCACATACACACACTAGGGCTTTTTATTTTATTTTTTGACATTCATGTACAGTACAATAAAGATAACATGCTGTTTACAATTAATTTGAAGTAAATTCCTCTTATCCTCTTCACTTAGTCTTGCAAAGGATAGCTTTACATTAGACTTCTAAGACTTTACCTTGGAAAAATGGCAATTGAAGTTGGTGAACCTACCCTTTGAAAAATAAAACTGAACTCAAATTGCATTTTTAGGGCCTCATATATTTTTAAAAGACTATGAGAAAAAGCCCCTGAATCAATTTCCCTAATAAAGAGTCACTACTTTATAACAGGTACTGGAGAGGGGGGAGGCTCAAGGTGTGAGACATATGTGGTAACACAGTTTGTAAATGCCTAGTGTTTCCACTGTTGAGAAGTAAATGTACGCCTTATTGCTCCCTCTAACTATAAATATCAATGCTTATCCTTCAGGACACATTTTGGAACATTATGAATATAAAGTCTGAGACTCCACACAGGCTTTAATCACATAGTTAGTTTGAAATAAAGCATTTCATCCGGTCAACGTATAGTTCAGAGAGTAGTCAACAGTATCTCAATTACAAATTATTTTTTACAACATGAATGGACAGGTTATACTAAGAGTTTTTACTAAAGAATTACCAAAAGATTTCTCGATTTAAATTTTAAAAAAAAATATACCAACATACGTTTTTCTCCTTTCGTCATTACGCAGAACATCAGCAACAGCAGCAATCTAAAACAAACATTCTCAAAGTTAATCATCATTGTCTCTGATTACACGCTTTTAAAAACAGTTCTTGAAAAATAATATTTTCTATCAGAAACGGTCAGCAATTAGTATTTTTTATGAATTTATTCAGTTATTTATTTTAATAGCTACTG
The DNA here is from genome assembly GCA_038373865.1 of Uloborus plumipes. NCBI lineage: Eukaryota > Metazoa > Arthropoda > Arachnida > Araneae > Uloboridae > Uloborus > Uloborus plumipes. The sequence continues at coordinate 15,721 of JAXGGA010013924.1, forward strand.
CAATGACTACTTTTATTTGAATTGTTTTCTCCCATTTATCTATGGCTTTTGCGCTTCAAAATGTTTTTCATTTCAATGAAAAACAGTTTTAAGAATCTATTTCCAACTTTAAGCTCAACTCCAGTACATAATATACATATATGAAGCATGTAGAACCAAAATGTTGTAAGAACAAACGATAATAATTTAGAGATAACTTGTAAAAAACTGGTTAAAGAAACCTTCATCTATTTTGAGGCCACAGATGATACTAATAGCTCAATCGGCAGGTGCTACTATAAAGTTAGATTAAGAAAATCTTTATAATGAACCACTATTATTCATAGATCGAAATTACCATGCCTTTTACTCAAAACACCCTAGCTTCATGCAGCCTCATATGCACATAACTTCTCCATACTACTTAAGTGTGTGGAAAATAACATCAAAATAAAGACTTGGTGATAGCTTCAATCATTCAAATATTTTTAATCCCGAATTTATCATCTGCAGTTTATGCAAAGCCCCTTACCCCCCCCCCCCCATACAAGAACAACCCACATTCAACTTGAGGAGTTGAAAATACTCACAATTTCATTGCTTTACTCAACGCCCCCCCCCCCCCCCATGTCTAAAATTTTAAAATATTTGCTGGATCAAATTATTACAACAGAACATTATTTTAAACAAAAATAGTGCCTCATTTCAAAAAAGATTTTTTTCAATAGGGAAGTTTCAACCTATTAAATATTCGTACTTTGACTACTAGATATTGTTAAGACACTTACAAAACACAAAAATTCACTATCGCCAAATTTTAAAACACAATGATTGATTTTTAAAGATTCTTCAAAAAACCCACATACAAAAAAGCACGCCTTGAAAACGAAACTAGTGACGTCAGACAGTTGTAATTTCAGCCTTTCACCCACAAAAATTGTATTGCACTTATACTATCGTTTCATAGCGGGTTTTTTTTTTTTTCCTTCTGCATCAATTAGTTTAAGTCTATTAATTCACCGTGGAGATTGGATTTGACAAAGGGCAATCCAATAACTACCACAGGTGTCAAGGATGATTATTTTAAACTTTTGAAATGAAAACCATATTCAAATTTTAGCGAGGCATTTCTTGGCGACTTCTACCTTTTTATGGCAATCCATGGAAACTGCCCTATGAAAGTACGGAAAACCGGTTTCCGTTCGAGCCGATAGACAGTTTCTTGCTCCAGCCTTGGCACTCTGGCGAGAAATCCATGAGTCATCTGACGTCACCATCGCTTTAACTTTAAAAATTATTCAAAAAAAAAACTACTTGTCGTATCGGAATTTTTTTTTCACCGATGATAATCATGTATGTTGTTATATTATGTCAAAATAAAATTAAAAATCGAAAATTTCACTGGATTATTTTTCATGTTAATTTAATATTTTGAAGTCAAAAACTTGATCTAGTGCTTTGCAGTACGGGTTAAGCGATAATTTGACTCTAGACAAATGTTTTTTCGTTAAATTAATGATTTTTTTCTAAAAGAAATATTTTAACTTATTTCTGTAGGATGCTCATTATTTTAGTTTAACGATGTTTCAGAAAAATTCTTACAAAACAAACTGCTTAAAACTTTTAATTTACTCTTATTTAATTTAATTTTTTTCATCCTAGGAAGGGGTCATCAAAATTTCTAAATAGGCAGCCATCAGCTACATCCGAAAGCAATGTTATAGGTTCTATCTTGTCAAAACATAACGGGATGTTTGGTAAAGGTATCAAATTCACCAGGCGGAAACTGGTAATATATTTTTTCATAAGCATACATACCAACAAGTGATTTTTATTTTCAAAAGGAAAAAAGTAAATTGAAATCAGCAAGAACTTACTCTACGAAAAGTTTCCTCTGCATTGGCTTCTTTATTCTTATCAGGATGATACAATGTGGATAGTTTTCTGTAAGCTTTTCGAATTTCACTCTGGGAAGCTTTCTAGAATATTTACAAGACAAAATTAGAATCTAAATTATATTTAGTCATTTAGCAAGAGCGAAAATCTCATAACACACTCATAATATTTCAATAACAACGCAAAGCATTTTAAACTTTAGTTTCTTTGATCTGCAAATTGTACAAAGAATAAAAATAAATAAATTTGGTTAATCACTGTAAGTTAATCATACAAGTTCATTCGCAAGAAAATATGTAATTTCACATTAAATGACAAAAAAGTTTTGGGAAATCTATTGGCCAATTCCACGGTAACTAACAAACATATGATTGTAGCACAAAGCACTCTACAAAGACTTCATCCTTGTTTTATTGCAGGAACTTAATGAGAAACTTCTATATAATACAGATAAATTTTGAAAATGTCCATAAACAACATTTAAAAATTTATTTTTGCTCAGAAAAGAACATATCTCAGAAAACACTACTGAACCAAAAAAAAATGTTCAAATAATGTTTCTGGAAACCTTCAAAATTTAATTTCATTTTTATCACCAAACATTATTTGAATATTATTTTTTGGTTCAGTAATGGACGCATCTTATGGGGAGGGGTCATTTTATAACCTACAGTTATGATTTAAGAACTTAAAAGTCCAAAAATTTTCCGTCCCCATCCACAAACACCACTAAGGATTATCGAAAATTGCATTTTTTTGCCAAATCAATATAGAAAAATTGAGGAAGACGTCCTGAACTGCATCGTTTCCTTCAACCCTACTAGAAGGTTTGCAATAGCGTTTTCAGGACTCCATTTTTTGATGAATTTCCAAGAGAAGGCTCATCAAACCTCCGATTACCGAGGATCGTCAAAAATTACCATTTTGAGCTTCAATTTTTTAAACTTTTCCGATCAAAGTTCCGCGCGCGAACCCCGTCTATTCCCCTAACGTCAAGGATGATGATTTTCAATTGTGTTTTTAGCACTATTGTTTTGAAATATTTCCGGAGAAGATCCCTCAAGCCATTTTTCCAAACCTACCAACAGCATCAAAGATTGTTTAAAGCTACGTTTTTAAAACTTCAAAATTTAAAATTAGGAAAATTTTCTAGAGAAGAGTTCTGAAACCAGTGGTTTCCTGTAACTTTATTAAAAATTACCTACAATTGCGTCTTTGTCACTTAAGAAAATCCTTCGGGGTTTTTCCCAAATTTCGTTCTAAAAGTGAGCTTCGGAGCTCCAGCATCGAAGAAACGACTAGGGAAAATTCCTGAATCTCATCTTTTCCCTTCCCAAAGAAACGTCATTTAGGCGTAAAATTACGTTTTCAAAACTTGTGTAACTTTTGATACATAGGAGTAATTCAAAGCAATAAATTGCACATGAAAACAGATTCTTTCCCTTCCAACAAAAATGTGAAAATTGAAACAAAAATATATATGCAAAAAAAATTAAAAAACATTGATTACTGCAGCAACAAAAACTTAAAATTAATATAAAACTGCCATTTATGCTGCTGCAAGACAACTGCAAAAAATGGGTTTTCGATTTTTTATTCGTGCTCTAATCCAACGTTTTTCCACCGAAGAGCCACACTTCATATTAAGATGAATCTTGTGCATCAGCACAAATGTAAAGTTTAAATGTAAAAAGAAATCCCAAAATAGCACGAAGACATCGAAAATGGAAGAAAATTACAAACCAAGACTGCTTGCAATCATTACTTCATGCTTATTTTATAAATTGCATCTATTTTCCGGAAATCAACTTCTGAATATTTGAATCCAAATTAGTGACACGGTTTTTATTTAACATTAAACGGGCAGCACGAATCAGCTTCGCGGGCCGCATGTGGCCCACAGACCGTACGCTGGGCACCACTGGTGTAGGGCAGCAAATATATTTTGAAACAGAAATCCCATAAAGACAAAAAAAATGACCTCAACTGTAAAATTCCAAAATTTAGAAGCAAAATCATGCATTTTGAAGAATAGTCGATCCAAGATGTAAATTCAGTGCCTACTTTTTCTTGAAGTGCGTAAAAAGTAATTGTTTCCACAAAACGAAGTTATGAGTAATGAATAGAAGAAAAACCAATTAATTTTTTTTACGTCTGAATTTTTAACTTACACAATACTTTACAGTTGAAACAAAAGCGAAAGATTGTATTATTTCTGATTTTTTATAATGAAGTTCTTTTAATTTGATGAATGTTTAAAGTGGCCTATTTTTTACATTGATCATTCTTTCTTAAAGTCATCATGCCAAGCAATTCTTTTCGTACATTTTTATTGAATAAGAAGTGGAAGAAACCTTGTAAAACAAGACATTTGAAAACAATTAGCTTACTTTTACTTTCCTACAATTGATTCAAATTACGAATAAAGATCTTAAGCTTTGCACAGAAACCCTAATAGAGCAGCTGAGCAAACAAAATCGAACGACCTTCTGAAAGCTGAGCAAATTTCATATCCATGCTGTACTGCGGTGAAATATTTATTCAGTCTCCATCGAAGTACTAATTTGGATTCTGAACATGTTAAAGAAGACTAAGAACGAAAATATTGTTTTCTTCTTCTTATGCTTGAATTAAATGGACCTTTCTAGCAACAAACTCCAATATTCACGAACTATATCCAGATGTTATCAGAACATTATTTCATAATTTTCTAAAACATTATGACAAAAACCTCAGAAAATACTTTTTCAAAATTTCACTATGTCATGAGGTATACTTTTAATGTTCACTTTAAAAAGATACCAAGAGTTAGTTCAGTTCGTATCGGAGGAATTTAAAAATCATAGTAAAATGCATTTCCAGAAAGTTAAAATTCACTTTAAAAATAAAACTGAATCAGCAAAAGGTTTTTCTTTTCATTTTTTTTACTGAAGTTTCCGAAAGCGAATGCTCTGATCACAAAAAATTGAAACTATATTGAATTGTGAATGATACAAACAGGTAACTAGGACTTTTTTTTTTGTTCATACTGCTTCAAGGAAAACTGAAGAAGCTAATGTTTCTTGAGGAATGTGAAGACTCGATAGTTAAATGCTATTAAACTATCATTTCTAAATTTCATCCAATTAAAAGAAATTGTCTTCTTTAAAAAAAAATTAACAAATGTGAAAGATTCTACTTCTTTCCGAATTTACTGAGCCGACAATATCATACTAACCGCAGCGGGGTCGGCAACTTACAGCACAACCATACTTGGGACGCTTTTGAGTTCTTGGAAAATAATAGAACCGAAAAATTACTGCAAATGGTTTCATCATTAAGAAACAAATTTTAATAATCCCGCACAGACCAACTAGCGCAGCAGATCGGATGCATTGTATTGCTTGACCATGAAATCGAGATACCTAGACACAGGGAAGCCCCGAACCTATTTTTGGGATTTTCTCAAATTGCCAAATGAAAATTCGAAACGTAGGAAATGCTGAAATATGCCCATGCACAAATAATTACCTCTGATACGAAGAGACATTAGTTTTTTTTCTTTTTTTTTAAATAAAAAAATATTGTGTTTTTACAATATCCTCTCCAAATTCACCGAATCGTAATGACAAACTTAGCCGAATTAAGATATATATGTAACAATGGCCTTCCATGAAGTCTTATTAGAGTGTCTCTGTACCAGCCGTTTCCATACGAGCGATTCCATACCAAATCACCGAATGGGGGTCGCACGACCGACTCGGATTTTTTTTTAATTTGGTACACAGATTGATGGTATAGAGGTATGAAAAAGCCCAAAAGGAAAGTTACCTGCTCCACTTATTTTCTGAGATACATGCCCTCAAAGTTTGTCCGCCACGTCAAAATACTAAAAAAGTGATGTTATTTAATCATTTTTTATAAAAAATCGTACTCATGCAAAATAAAAGTGTTAGATATCTATGGAAACTAGTTACTCCAGGCATTCTCAAAAAAAAATACTAGAACGTTCATAATGAAAATTGCCAAGGTACAGGGCTCTTTGAAGTTGTCACCACAAAAACTTGATTTTGCAGATTTTGCTAAAATTCAGGCATTTATTACAAAAAAAGGCAAACAAAACCAAAGGTTTTCTCACTTTCTGGTAGTGTACAGGTCCTCCCTGTAAATTGTTACGCAATAAATTTTTTGGGTTTCTCACTCCTCCTTGGAAATATTTTAGCTTAAAAATAAGCCATAAGGCAAAAAATGCGTTTTTGGCCATCTTGGCAGCCATTTTTCTCATAAAGGGGGAGCAGTAGAAACTTTAATTTTTTTTTTAAACAAACCACTGATATGTTAGCTATTCACAAGAAAAGAGTTTACTTTTGGTTATTTCTCCCATTAAGAGATATCCTGCTGACAGTATATGCATGTTTTTCGCGACGACCATATGCTTTTGTTCCCCCTCTCATGGACTTAAAATTAATTAAACCAAAAAATAATGATATATTTATTATTAGCTGTATTATCTACTCAATATGTCATGAAATTTAATTTATTAAATCATTGAAAAATAAATTAAATAATTGATGAAAACAAGAAAAAGTATTTCTCTGATGCCTGAGTATTATGCATTCATAATTATAAAGCACTAAATACTTTCTTGAGAAATTAATTAACATAAATGAGCTCTAAATAGTTATATTATAAGCAATACCCAATCTTGTGATTGGGATAGTCCTGTTTTTAATTGAAGAATTTCTTGAATATCACATGAATATCAGGAAAATAAATGAGATCTTTTCGTTTGATGTAGGATACTTTATGACAAATTTCATTTGATGGGCTACTAACTGAGCATGGTGATAAAGAGCTATTAATTTCAGCATCTAATTCCATTTTACCTTATTAACAGTTAAATATTTATAAAATAATTAAATAAATAATTTAATATAAAGCCATGCTTGAAGAATTAAAATTAGTGCAACTAATTTATTCCCATACCGATCTTTACAAAACTGACATGTGTTGAGCACTGATAAGAACTGACAAGAATAAGTTTACTCACTAAAATACTAGTTCACAGATACTATAAAGCGTACATTCTATTTTCTACAAAATAATACTGCAACAAAGAACAAGGGTATAAAGGGGTAGGTACTAAAGAATTTCTTGAAAAATCAATTAAAATAAAGGAGCTTCGAATATTTATCTCATAGGCAATACCCAATCTTGTGATTGGATGTTCCTGATTGATGTCTATAAACAGGAGGATACCCTTGTTCTTTGTTGCAGTATTATTTTGTGGAAAATAGAATGTTTGCTTTATAGTATCTGTGAACTAATATTTTAGTGAGTAAACTTTTTCTTGTCAGTTCTTATCAGTGCTCAACGCATGTCAATTTTGTAAAGATCAGTATGGGAATAAATTAGTTGCACTAATTTTAATTCTTCAAGCATGGCTTTATATTAAATTAGTTATTTAATTATTTTGTAAATATTTAACTGTTAATAAGGTAAAATGGAATTCGATGCTGAAATTAATAGCTCTTTATCACCATGCTCAGTTAGTAGCCCATCAAATGAAATTTGTCATAAAATATCCTACATCAAACGAAAAGACCTCATTTATTTTCCTGATATTCATGTGATATTCAAGAAATTCTTCAATTAAAAACAGGAGAGTCCCAATCACAAGATTGGGTATTGCTTATAATATAACTATTTAGAGCTCATTTATGTTAATTAATTTCTCAAGAAAGTATTTAGTGCTTTATAATTATGAATGCATAATGCTCAGGCATCAGAGAAATACTTTTTCTTTTTTTCATCAATTATCTAATTTATTGTTCAATGATTTAATAAATTAAATTTCATGACATATTGGGTAGATAATACAGCTAATAATAAATATATCATTATTTTTTGGTTTAATTAATTTTAAGTCCATGAGAGGGAGAACAAAAGCATATGGTCGTCGCGAAAAACATGCATATACTGTCAGCAGGATATCTCTTAATGGGAGAAATAACCAAAAGTAAACTCTTTTCCTGTGAATAGCTAACATATCAGTGGCTTGTTTAAAAAAAAAAAATTATAGTTTCTACTGCTCCCCCTTTATGAGAAAAATGGCTGCCAAGATGGCCAAAAACGCATTTTTTGCCTTACGACTTATCTTTAAACTAAAATATTTCCAAAAAGGAGTGAGAATCCCAAAAAATTTATTGCGTAGCAATTTACAGGGAGGACCTGTACACTATCAGAAAGTGAGAAAACCTTTGGTTTTGTTTGCCTTTTTTTGTAATAAATGCCTGAATTTTAGCAAAATCTGCAAAATCAAGTTTTTGTGGTGACAACTTCAAAGAGTCCTGTACCTTGGCAATTTTCATTATGAACGTTCTAGTATTTTTTTTTCAGAATGCCTGGAGTAACTAGTTTCCATAGATATCTAACACTTTTATTTTGCATGAGTACGATTTTTTATAAAAAATGATTAAATAACATCGCTTTTTTAGTATTTTGACGTGGCGGACAAACTTTGAGGGCATGTATCTCAGAAAATAAGTGGAGCAGGTAACTTTCCTTTTGGGCTTTTTCATACCTCTATACCATCAATCTGTGTACCAAATTTAAAAAAAATCCGAGTCGGTCGTGCGACCAACTTTTTTTTTTTTCGGTGATTTGGTATGGAATCGCTCATACGCAAAGCAAAAAAAAAGGATTTTATGAATGAAAAAACAACAAAACAGAATATTATTACAAGAATAAAATTTTATTAATAAATTTGCATGAACGATGAAATGAGACTTTTTTATACCTATTGTGAAAATCATTATTTCATTGAACAAATAAATCGCAAAATTGCATGATTCATATTTCAAAGAAGTTTTGTAAAAATTTATTCTGATTTTATTTTGTTGATGAACTGGGCGAGACGCTGACCGTGGGAAAATGTCTATATTAATGACAAAAAATCGTCTAGAAATCGTTGACACAAAAAGAAATAGCGCTTTACATCAACTTTAATAAGTTATCTATTATTAAGTTCATTTTGTTCAAGCATTATAAATTCAGCGCCTTCTTGTTTGAAAAACATTGAATTTTTACAGTTCATTCATTTTAATAAAATTAATGCTTAATTTTTCTCATAAGTGAGATGATTACAACTGTTCAGATTCGGCTTTCAAGAAATAATGTGCTAAAAAGAATTTAAAGAAAAAAAAAGAAGATGAATTGTTGCTTGGAAGCAGAACCGTGTATTACTTAAAATAAAATCGGTGTCTGTAAAAGTTATATTTTACGGCGGGCGAAACGATAGTTACATCTGAATCAAATCAACATTAAGCTGCAAGGTAGTGGGAATACAATAGCACTTCCACTTCTTTAAGATGTTATTTCTTTTGAAGGAAAGATGGTTCGTTTGGCTAATGACACAGATAGGAACCATTATAGCAATTCTCAAATTCATCACAATATTAAAACAAAACCAATGTTAAAACTGATAAGTAATTTTCAAAACAATAGAAATTAAAGAAATAAAACGAACTATTTCAAAAAGAATTTTAACTGCTTTTGAGTTTTGGCAAGTAAGACTGGCATTTTATTACAGAGCTTCTCGAAGCACAAGTATCCAAATTAAGATATTATCGCTTCCGAATTGAAACAGCAACTTTTCAGATGCAAATTGCTAGACTTGACTAGTAAAGATTTGAGGAAATCCTGTAACTAGTAAATATTTTGAGGAAAAATACAGTAACCCCTCGTTACATCGTGTCTGTCGGGAGACAACAAAAAAGCACGATCTATTCGGAAGGCGATATAACAGAGGTCATAAAAACTTTTTTTTTAAGTACAATTATGCACTGCAATTTTAGAAACAAATTAATAAGTTGCTCACTTTGAAAGAGATAAGTTATCATATAACTATTTCACTTTGCCCCACATTCGCCGACATTCAAGAAATTCTTGAGGCATTAATGGCAAGAAAAAAAATTCAAATGTTTTCTGAAATCGAAAAAATGTACAAAATTTATGACTTTTGATGATATCTTTCCTTGAACATTATTGCAAAGGGCCATTAAACTGTTACATTATCTGTTGTTGCTTGATGAAATATAAGGCCAATCCAGAATTTTTGCCTTACTACCTATTTTTGTTGAAGTATAAAATCAACATTCATTACTGTAAAAGTTCCAGCACCCCCCACCCCCTTTCACACACACAGATTTTGTGATTTTTTAAAAGAACAATTTAATTTTTATACAAGAAAAAATAAAGTTTAATTTAAAAAGTGCAACGGCATTAACTACTTAAAAAACAAGATTTTTTTTTTGGGGGGGGGGAGAGCAAAAACATAAAAAGTATGAAAATACCATTGTATTTGAGCTCAAAAGGGCTTTGTACAGAAAAAGCGATTCAGAAAATTATCAGAAAAATGGCAACCCAAAAAGAGATGCTAAAAGTTTGCACTAAAATTTTGTATTGCACTTTTTCGAAAAACCAACAAAAAGAACGAGTTAAAATTGTATGATAATGTCGTTACTTGAGAAGTTCATATAAATCAGCTTAGCATTCTATTTTATGTGTAAGAGTTTTTTAAAACGAGCGATTTTTAATGTTTTTGTGAATGCGTCAATCACAGTTTAACTTCGATAACTGGACATGTGGATAACTTGACAACCTCAATAAGGTGACATTTAATTTTCCAATGGTTAGCCCAATGTTAATTTCAATGGATGCAAACCTCTTTAAATTGGCACAAATTTGCGGGAACTTCTAGAAATTGACATCCACTAGCAATTTTAGTCTACTTTTTACTACCAATATTCTATCACATTTAACTTTTCTGAGAATTCTGCTGTTTATGGGGGTTTTCTTCCGGAAAGAGCTCTTTTTAGCCTACTTTCATGTTAAAAATAAAAGAAAGACGAAAAAAGTATTAAAAGTAGCTTAATGCATCTAAAAAATATCGCCAAGTCCAAAAAATATCTCCAAGTTAAAAAAAATAAAGAGGTAAAATGAATATCGAAAAATTAAAAATTTGAAAGTAGGGTATTGAGATGGGGAATTTGTGTGTCGGTCTGTCTGTCTGTCCCCCCCCCCCTAATAACTTTTGAATGAGCATTCCGATTTGGACAAACTTTTTTTTTGTTGGAAAGATCTCGGCGAGTACAGCTCATTCCCATATTTGATTTTTTGATTTGAACAATTTTTGGTTCAACTTTGAGCCGTTCAAATAACCGGTCCCGCGATACTAACTTTTGAATGAACAGTCCGATTTGAACAAACTTTTTTTTGTTCGAAAGATCTTTTCAAGGATACTTCATTCCCGTATCTACATTTTTGATTTGAACAATTTTTCGTTCAACATTGAACCGTTCAAACAAGCTCTCACCCCTAATAACTTTTGAGAGAACAGTCCGATTTAAACAAACTTTTTTTTGTTCGAAAGATATCGGCAAGGATACTTCATTACCGTATTTAAATTTTCAATTTGAACATTTTTTTCGTTCAACATTGAACCGTTCAAAAGCAACCTTTCTCCACCTAATAACTTTTAAGTGAACCGTCTGAATTGAATAAACTTTTTTTGTTCGAAAGATCTCGGAGAGACTCGTTCCCATATTTCACTTTTCAATTTGAACCATTTTTCGTTCAATAATGAACCGTTCAGAAAAATTTTTAACATGAGCGCCTACTGGGAAATTTAAATTGAATGTTGATTCTAAACTTAAAGGCGGATTTCCTTCAAACTAACTTTGTAAGAAAACAGTTTTGATAAAAAATGTATGTTAAGTACTTTTCTGAAAAATCTTCTGTGAGGACTCTGATTCCGACTCCGACTCCGCAAACATGGCGGAAATGCAGGCTCAGAAAAAAATGACTGACTGGTCAGACGATTTTTTGCTTATTTATTTATTTTTTTGTTTAATTTATTATTATTATTATTTATTTTATTTTTTTTTTTGGCAGACGATATTTTTTTTAATTACAAAAATTGTTCATTCACGAGAGCATTTTATTCTTTACTTATATTTAACAACTGGCAACGGATTAAAAATAAAATTCGAGATATTTTATTAAGGAACGAGGTTTTTTTTCTTTCTTCGATAAAATGTGTTTTGATGTTCTTTGTACTTTTATTTTATTTTATTTTTTTTTTCATTTGAAAACGATTGTGAAATTTTTCTGCGGAAGAACTATAGCAGTTACATTCTTTAAAAGGTGCGACAAAACTTTATTTACTCCTTTACTTACTTTTTACGTGTCCTGATCATCTGATGAGAGGGGTATATTTTGCTTTTAGAAATCAGCTTTAAGTGTTATATAGGGATGTTTGACATAATTTTCAGTTTCAGATATTCAAGAGAATATTTATTAGATGCTAGATTGCTGATGTCGATGTACGGGAAAGTAGTCTCGTTTAGTTCTTGACAGAACTTCTTGTTGAGAATTTCCGCCACTACCCACACTTAATTTCACTCTCCAGGGTCCTCTGTACCTACCACAACTGGTGGTTTAACCGGGATGGGACCCTAAAGAGGGTTCTATTCTTTTGATCCAGACCAAGGACCAAGTAAACCATTGGTCACTTGGAAGACTTTGTGACCACGACCCTTATTTTACGTTGCCCAGTTACCATTAGTAACAATGGTGGACCTTCGATCGGCTAGGGTCAAACCCGGGAACCCGCGGTTACGAGTCCGACACCTTACCAATCAGGCTACCACGGCCCGCCACTACCCACAGGAGACAGCCACCACGCTTATTAGTACTGGTGCAAGTCCAGAGGTAAGAAAGGGTTGGAGAAATGTCCCTAGAACAGTCCAGAAAAGAAACAAGGCAGCATTAGAGCGACACATGTTTGCAAGCAAGTGTGAGCAGGGGTTTTTTCTTTGACAAGGAGGTCTTACCTCTTTTCAAAAATTATGAATTTATTCCAATGAGGCATTCAAAATGGTTTTATTCATTTTGTTACGTTCTTTTCTAAAAAGAAAGCAAGGGAAAATCATTTACTCAAATGATTTTTTATAACAATAAAGCCACAAGTAAATAAGCAAGATAGAAAACGCTAAAACAGTTGAAATTATGGAGCCTCAATACCTTGACGCCCACTTACTGTCTAAAATGTTTTCGTGCGACCTCCGCCGCATCTGACTTTCTCGAAATAGGGGGGAAATACAACGAGGAAGTATCAAGCAAGCAAAGGCTGAAACCATTGGGAAGTGAGCATCTTAAACCTATCTCCCCTTTTTCAGATGGAAGCGTTCGTGGCTGCCAGGCGCACAATACGCAAACAGACAGTAACTAGACATTTTCATGGTCCGTTGGGGTGTCGAATTAGAGAGGTTCCACTGTACTTGTAATTAAGAAAGTCCTGATTTTATTTCTTTATGCTCGGGTGACACACTCTAATGCGTAACTGGAATGGGTTATTCAGTAGCTTGAATATCATAAAGAACTCAGTAAGAAATAAATTTACCCGTTGATGCTAATGCTATCAGAAATTTTTAGTGAAATAAAACTGCTGACAAATGATTCAATAGCATTGAATTACATGATGAACTCTTTTGAAAAAATTGTAATATTGTAACATCAATATGACTTTACTACTTATATGAATATTTTACTACTACTGCAGATACGCTGGTTGCATTTGACCTTTAGCTAGCTTTTCAGGCAAAAAAATTTCAATAATGCTTTTTAATGGTTGAATGGAAAAAAAATTGTTAAAATAAAATAAGTTTCAAACAGGCAATCATAGGCGGCTCGTCTAGGACAAGGGCAAACTTACATTTTTGGGACGGTTAAAATTCTCAATTTGCCGAATGAAATTCTGAAATGTGCCGAATGATAAAATACGACCATATGCACATACCTTGTACCGTTACTTTATGCATAAAGATAATAGGTAGCACTTAAAACAAATGAAAAACAAGTATTTTCAATCTTTCCTTCAGATGATTGAGAAACATTTGAACTTTGATCCATAACAACAGGGACAGTGGTGGTACATAGACTAAAGTGCGCATCCCCCGCCCCAGCAAGATTTGTAAGTGCACCCTCTGCCTATTAAACAATAAAAATATTTTTCCTGTGTAACTCTTGGTGCTGTTTTCCTGGATGCTGCACCATCAAACTGTTAACTGTCAAGTTAATTTGTCTATTTCATTGAACACACATTAACTTTTCCTAAAATAGATTTGGGTTTGACAAAGAGATAAAGCTGAAATAAACCTCTCCCGAAATACATTCAGGTATAACAGTATGGTACACTCAACAAAAAATTACTACGAGAAATACTCGGGCGTGGCATTTTGGAACATCAGTACTGTGCCCGAGATACCACAAAATACATTGCATCTCTAAATTTGACGAAGGGTCAGCCCGAATGAGGGAAAGGTTTGGGAGGTTCGTGTGACCTCCCAGCCTCTCTTCAGGGCGCTCCTGGGCAAGGGGCTCCTCTCTCGCCCCCATAAAAATGAAATGTTTTATGGTCATTTGAGGAAGGGAAACTTTTTTTTTTAATTCTAAAATGTGCCATCTGAACAGGCCTGTCATTTGGTGGGGGGGGGGGCAGGGGGCGTCAATTGCCCCCCTGACTTTGAGAAATCAATGTATATACATATAAATGGGTGTGGTTTTTGCTGTTTTCTGGAGAAATTGTATTGTGTTTTTATCTTTTGCCCCCCCCCCCCTGGAACAACTTGAAATAACGGCCCTGCATCTGAATCGAATATGTGTAGATACAAAACTTTATAAAATGCAACCAGTTTGAGCATGACAGCAGATACCCACTTTAGTGGTTAGCAGCACAACAGAAATCATAAATCTTGGTCTGCGAATATTGCATATTAACTAATTATCTCATTTGTATTGTAATTTACTGACATAACCTTACTCACAGCATCATCCACCTCACTCACGTTGACTGTCAAGCTATGAAAACTTGTAGCATATGAGCATGAGCTGGGATAAAAGCAGTGTACCTCTCAGCCAGTTTTGATTTACTGATACTTTTACCTCCTCAGAAGTCAAATATTCACATTAATGTCAGTATACTAAACATAAATCCAAATCTCTACGAAAATCGCAAACCTATCACACTGCGAAATAACTCAAAGTTGATTCTGTAAGTTAAAACAAGGAACTACCAACTATCTCGTAGTTGGGCAGACAAGATTTTAAACAGTACAATAAATCATCAACTCAAAAAGAAAAAAAAAATTACAAGATTGCACATACAAGAGACAACTAAACATTACTCTATCTTTAAACTATGTAATTGTGATGCAATGAATATTTGGCCTATTCGGCCCGTCCGCCGAATATTCGGCTTCGGCCTAATACCTATTTAATTTAACTATTCGGCCTTGGCCGAATACTGCGCAAAAATGTATTTAATTTCAGCAAATTTGAAAGTTTTATCTATTTTTAATTATTCTCGTCATGTTAAATGGGTATTTTTAATGAAATCTTGATACATTATGATACTTAGATATTTTTGAAGGTATTCACTAATTTTATTGTCAACTTACTGCATGTACTACAAACCTTGACTGTCTTAACACACAAAATAAATCTATACAAAATCGTAGGATAAAGCAGAAAAATAAAATACTTTATCTTGCACATTATAAGGGTTGGTATACTTATTTTATGAAACTTATACATGAAACATTTAAATTGATAAAATATAAGCATAAATCATACATGAAACAAAGGTCAGTTCTTTCTTTATCAAAATAAAAGACGTATAAAAATGGAATAGTGTGATAGAAGTATGCTTCTTTCCCAATCTTTTATTTTTAAAAAAATGAATATGGGAATTTAAAATATAAAAATAGCATTGTTAATTTCCCTACATAACATTTCAAAAATATTCTTTGTAATCTTTGCAATTGTGAAAATCATATAGCTGAGTTTTTTCTGTGCAAACAGATTATGATGCGAAAAACATTTTTAGGAGTTTGGTCTCTTTTTTTTCTTTTCCTAAAATTTACCAGATTTGGAAAATAAGTGTTACATTTGGTACATGTAGTGAACATCTAGTTTTGAAAAGCACTTTCTAGCCTGTTAAGATGTTAGGAAATTTAATTCTCGCTACTTAAACCATTTCGTTTTTTCAAATAAGGGTTCTAAGAACGATAACAGTCAATTTTTCTCCTGGTGCCTACATGGATAAAAGTCTACATTTTTTTAAGTATCATTATATTTTTTGTATTGGAATACCTTCAAATAATAACATTTCTCATAGAGAAGTATGGTTTGTTGCTGCCAATTTTGGTAAATGTAAACACTAACTACAATTAAAAAAATATATGATACATTTCCATGCTGAATCATTTCAGTTTATTTTTTCCCCTTATTTATTTGGAAGAGCTTTATGAAATATTTTTTAGATGCTTAAATATAGAGCTGTGAGCTTTAAAAACAATTGGTAAGGAAATACATTCTTCTTTGGTCTTCTTTTTAGTAATTTTTTGACCGAATATTTTTGAAGATTGAACTAAATCTACCATTTTCCAAAACATTACTCCAAATTAAAAAAAAAAATCTTTAATAATGTATATTGAACTCATAATCATACAAAAGTATGCTTTAAATGCAACCTGCGCTTTGTTTATTAACAAAAACAAGTTAACTATTCGGCGGCCGAATAGCCGAATATTCGGCCTTGAGTTTGGCCGAATATTCGGTATTCGGCGAAATCACTATTCGTTGCATCCCTACTATGTAACTCATAGATTATAAATTATTTCCGACAGTAAACCCTACAAATAATAAAAATTTAAACAGGTAGCATTCAAAAGAGCATCTTGACTATATTTCTGATCTAAAATTATTTACACACGTCCACCCGCTATCAAGATATAAGCTCTCGCAATTCAGTGAAATTTTAAGAAAGGTGCCACATTTAAAGACTTTGTGAGAATTTGGTCAAGCAATTTCTCTGTCTGCATATTACAAGACATCCATCTATAAATTATCTGAAAGATGCATTCTATTACTCAGCAAAACTCTAAATTTTAGAACTTTTCTTAAAATTTCAGCAGAGTTTAAGGCCACTTATTTCAATAATGAGGACATGAAGGCAAACAATTTATAATTCCAGAAATATGTTTTACAATGCTCTTTTGATTGCTACTTACGTAAGTTTTTTTCATCATTACACTATTGTATGGTTTCCTGATAAGAATACATCGATGTTTTCTATTCCAGATAATAAAATTTTAACTTTTAACAAAGCTTTTCAATTTGTTTTAGAATTTTAAACATTTCAGAATGATACGCATTGCATAAAATAGTAGTCAATGTCGCACCAGAAAAATGCATTATCCAAAATAGATTTTTCCCATGTACTTGATTAACTGTAGCAGTCAATCAAGTCATTCATTACTGTCAGTTAATGAATAAAATCATTTAACTTTGGGAAAATGTGACTGTTTTTTGCAGAGATTTAAAGGTTTGTTGCAATTTGCTAATCAAATAATGATAGCTTCTAAATTGAAATTATCATTTTTATGCATTTATCATTTCATTTTAATAAAAGCAATAAAAGACTACTCAAAGCTCATTTATTATTTAATACACATTTAAACATTACATCAGTGAAAGACACTTTTAGTTTTCATACTAAGCAAAAATTTCTAATTTAACTCATAACCTCACCAACTTTGAACAGTTTACTAAAATGCTGTAAATTCTAATGAGCAACAGGTAACTATTTTAAAATGTGTGTGTTTCAGTACATCAAAAAACTTTTATGTTTTGTAACGGCTGATGCAACACACAATTCAATAAAATATACATTTTAAGCAAATGCAGTAAATTTTAATGCGATCACTTACTTGATCAACACCTAAAACATCATAAAAATTGGTTGGTGTATTTTCAACCAGATCAAATAGTTCCATGTCTTCAGTTGTCCAACATTTTCCATACGAAAAACAAATAAAAATCAATGAAATACTAAGGTATCTCATGGTGTATAGGGATTAACTTTATGGATAATTTAAACAAAAATCTAAGAGCAAACGGATGATGTGGAAGGAGTTTTCTGTCATAAGAACATTTCCTCAAACGGC
>JAXGGA010013925.1:0-33636 GCA_038373865.1 Uloborus plumipes
TTATACTGCTGTTTTTACAGCATACCTCAGCTAACTTTTACGGCAATAAACTGTAAAATTTCTAACTTTACAGTAAGAAACTGTAAAATTGCTAGTTTTATAGTTTATTACTGTGCATTTTACAGTTTTAAATTGGAACCTGGGCTGCCAGTATCATACTGTAAAAACAACAGCTCATTTTTTGCAGTGTATAGGAAAAAATTATGTTGATGCTTTAAATTCTAGTTCATAATGGCCATTCTTGATCAAATTTATAAAATAGAAATCCAAAGCTTCAAATTCCTAGATTAAAGTGCAAATGTATGTACACAAAAGGGTCATATCCGTAACAGTGAGTTAAGAAATGTCCAAAAATACCAATTTTTGGAACATGCTCCAGTATTGAAGAGCGGAAGCTATGCAATGACACAACGCATATTTTTACCGCAACATTGTTAGAAGCATATTAATCCATTCATCAAATCTTTAATTTCCCGGAAAATTAAAGCGATTCTGTGGAAATGACATTACACCCTCAAAGAATATGACCTCGAAATGCCTGTTAGCGTCGTTGTCAGGGTGAAATAATGGACCTCATTAACGTCAGGAAATTCAATCACGGTCCTTCCTTAATCCTTTGACAAATGCCCTATCCGTGGACCCCACTGAGAAGTTTCAGATACTAAAGTTTCGGATTAACGCTGTTACGGAGGATTAAATGGTCAAGTAGTTTTAAAACCTAAATGATGATATTGTAGTATTTTACTGAAGTGTCAACAAGCTTATACTGCTTGCGAGAAGTAAGAAAGTGAAATGTATGTTGGTAAGAAAATTCAGAAGGGAAGTTGCTTGCGATTACTGTTGGTTAAAAAATAAACTAAAGTGTAAAACGGCTTCTCATAAAACTTTTCTGGCTTAAAGATTCATTTCGGAGTGAAATCTTTAACCTTTAGATAACTTTGCACTTAGTCACTAAAGACTAATATGGTGTGGCCTTCACGAAATTTTCTTCAATATCTGTCTTGTGAATTTTTGGCTCTTACCAGGGCCGCGCCGTGCCAATGTGCAAAGCCGTGCGGCGCACGGGGGCGCCAGAGCCTAAAAGGCGCCGAGCTCTACCGACCAAAAAAGCTCCGAACAAAAAAAAAAAAAAATTCAAAATTAAAGTTGAAAATATAATTGAACTTTTCAAAAAACGAACTCGGGAAACGAACGGCGATGAAATTACATTGCTCAATGAGACAAGCAATCTGTCTCGCTGCCATTCATAAATGAAAAATTATTACCTTGTTTTGTCTAAACAAGCTATTCAAAAGCTTAATCTTTTACACTGGAAACACGGAAAGACTTACACTGGAAAGACTCTAAGGAAAAGATCATCAGGCAAAGCGATCTTGGAGATTACGGTAAAACTGTTTGTTGAACCATTTACTCGTTGATTGCGTTACATGAACAATTTGAATTTGGCACAAAATAAATTTTAGTCATGTACTTTTTTTAAATTCAACTATTGAAAAACCTATTATTTTAGTTTGAGCTTCTAAAATTTAATATTCTTATTATTCTAACGCTTATAACGAAATAAATGTTTCGGGATATTTAAAAAAACCTACTGCTTAAAAAATAGAACAAAAATTGGGAATAATCATTTTGAAAAGAATGAAATTATAATGTTATGTGTGAAGGAGTTTTTCGACATTTGGAAGTACTTTTTAAGTGGGGGGGGGGGGCATTACAAATTACAGCAGTAGGTGAAACTAGAGCTTGGAACGCCACCAAGTATTCCTGAAATAAAGAGAAACATTTCAAGCAGTGATTTTCTTTCAGTAACCATTTTTTTAAATCTTAAAAAGTATGTTTCAATAAATGTGTTTCAGTTCGATAAAACACAAGTTGTTCACGCTTTTTTTTCTTTAAAAAAAAAGTTGTACGCGAAACTTATTTTTTCTAAATTATATTTGTCTATAAAACATCACTGCTGGTGTTAACTATCGAACGCTACTGCATAAGGCGCTCAGAAGACATTTGCACGAGGGCGCCGATCAGGCTTGGCGCGGCCCTGGCTCTTACGTATAGCAGCTACTGTCTGATCTTCTTAGGTAAAAACTTCCGCGCAGTTTACGCATGCGCCAGGTCTTCTCTGATCTTGCCAAAATCGTGGTGATAGGCAAGATAACAATATGGGAAAGAATAATAAAAAGCATTTTTTAGCAGTATCAAACAACGTAGCACAATGCTAATATCAAATACAAATTTTTTTAGTTGAATGTGTCAAAAGTATATAGAAAATCGAAGTTTTAAATTGACAACTTCAGAAAGTTATCCCCCACAACCCAACTACCCTTTTTAAGTGGAACTGTTCGCAAGTGCTAGACGCGGCTTTCACGGACAAACAGTACTATAGGGTAGTTTGGGGGAAACGCCGTATTTTGCATCGTTATTTTTTACAAAATAGTGCATTGGTTTTGTTTTTTAAACATTCAACTAGTGTAAAAAATATGGACTTTTGTGGTCGGTAAAAAAATAGGTTTCAACTTGAAAAACAATTTATCACCGAAAATTAATTATTACAAAACCCTTCCATTTCGGCATCTTCCCCATATCGTTGGGGAAGATGCCGCAAATGTAATTTCCGTAGGGAGAAGATGCATTATATGATGTTTTTGAGTCAACTGCTCAATGCAATTTATTTCATCGAATCACATTTTTTTGACGTTTCAGTATAACTTTCTCGGTCCATGTTGTAAGTAGGTTCATTGTTTTCTCTAGGGCTTGCCGAAAAGCTACGGTATCTTGCTCAAACGAAAATACAGCGTTTTAAACAAAGGCATTTAACACTATTTCGGCTACTCATCAGAGCGATACAAATGACAAATTACTATAAAAACACCCCTTAAACCTGCGGTAAATCAAAACCAATTTATGTATGCTCTCAACATACATGCTCATTTCTTCTAACTGACTGACTAGCTGTTTTTGTTGATGCTTGTTTGTGGAACACATGATACGGCATCTTGCCTAATACGGCGTCTTCCCCCAATCGACCTTTCTAAGCTTTGATACATTCATAAGTAAAATTAAGAAAAAAAAATTTAAATCATTTTGAAGGCTTACGAAAGTAAATTGCAAGCATTTTATTTTTTGACCTCGAATTACGCTACAGGAAACGATTTTGTCTGCATCAGGTTAGTTGCTGTCAATAAATAATGTCACTTTTTTTTAAGGTTTTTGGGCCCCCCCCCCTCCCCTCTCCTCCGTTGCATGTCACGATATTTTCAAAAACATAGTGTTATAAAAATGCGTGATATGACTTCTTGCTACCCCTTCCCCTCCTCCCTCTTGTCTCTAACTGGCGCTTAAACTAATGATGCAATGAAAAAGACAATGCCACATATTCTTGCACCAAACTAATAACGAAATAGAAAATTTGCTTACGTTTTTGTGTCACAAAAACAAAATTGAAACTCAAATACGTAGTTTTCTTTTTCAAGCGTTATAGTGACAACGACCGACGGAGAGAGAGGCAAACTGACAGAAAGACAGAAAAGACCCATTTTCTCCCTCTAACAACCCTACTTTCCCCCATTTTTAGTTTTTGGATACTTATTAATTATTTATTTATTTTAGACACCTTTTTGGACTTTGCGATATCTTTTAAATGCATTAAGCCACTATTTATGTTTTTTTTATTTTCTTTTACTTTAATAGTAAAGAAGTCTCAAACAAATGAGATTATACTTTATTCTGATCACTCTTCATGTACTGGTCATTAAATCATAAATGAACATCAAATTACGGTAATAATGTACAAATATGAATTCAGATTTCAAAATTGAAAAATGTCCAATATTTTTACAACAAGTAATCAGTCACACATAAAATTTATTACGGAAAAATACTGAAAACGATAAACTTTCAACTTCATTAAAGGAAGTTTTTTTTTTTTTCGTCATACAAAATTGGGATGACTTTTTAACACCATAAATTCCTGCATTTCCCTTCCTTGCTTAACAAAAGATAAATTTCAAATTCTATACAATCTCAGCCTTTCTCAGGCTAAACATATAAGATAAACATCAAAGAAATACATTTCTTAATTATCTCCGCCGATGTATTTTAATTAAAATTTAAATTAAAAAGCATATTTTTTCGTCGAAGAGCTGAAAAAGTCTTAGAAGAGAAATTTTTGCTATGAATTTTTCTGCGTTGATTTTGTTCTTTCTTCTCATATCTCTTTATTCGTACAGCTTAAATAAAATACAAAATAAAATTATTTAAAAAAAAATCACTTTTCTTTTCTTAGGACTTTCTTTATGTTCACCAAAACTATAAATAGCACTTTCTTTGTACTGCCTTTGTTGTGATTTCATTACCGCGAGGTTCACATTGAAACTGCTTAAAAAGCGAATATAATGCTCCATTAGGAATACCAAGTAATTAAAGGTTGTGACTTTTTGCATAAAATGCGTCTCTGTACAAACATTAAGTCCTCCCCAGCTGAGCATTATAATTTTCATGCGACAATAAGAATCCACAGAGTACGATTAACTCCCATTTACACATCCATAAATTAAAAGACGCGTCTGTACATCTAAGGGAATAGGACAATAAAGAGCAAGCTAAAAATAAATGACATAAAAAGAAACCGTATTGTGACTGATGCAATAAATTGCAGGACACATTTGCGAAATAAAGGGAAACACCATGTTTCCCCTTAACTAATATCTGATCTTATATTAATTTTTGTTGCGAAAAGTACCCTAGAACTTAGTTTCAGGGGATATCATTATTTTTTACTACACCATAATTGAAGGTGCAAGTGTATTAAGGTGATATGTGACGCTATTTTAAATTTCTAGAAAAAGCCTTAAAAAAAGTTGTTTTTTTAATGGAATTTTCTCCAATGGGGTAAAACGGAGACATATTCTTAGTTACCAACCGTTTCTGTCATTAGTAGACGTATCTTATTTTTCTACAAATAACCTAGAGATTTTCATTCTTCTGTATATATCAATTGTCACACATCACCGTGATCCACTTGCCCCTTCAATTGATAGTTGCTCTTAAAATTTGTTTCTGTTAAAAAATAAAAATGAAATAAAAACAGTTATGCGGGCTCAAGAGATACATATATTCAAATTTAAAAAGTATAGTCGAGTCTCGACAACTCGAAGCCTTATAGCTCGAATATTCCTTTATCGTGAAGTTTTAATTGGGTCGTCAGACTCTTAAGAAGACTGGAAATGTCCTATAACTCGAACTACCAAAAGCTCAAAATTTTTGCTGCTCCCTTGGGACTTCAAGTTATCGAGACTTGACAGTATATGTATTCAAGCTCAATACGTTTATTCCCGTTCAATAAACATGCAAAATCATCGATACAACCGTGTCTTCGATCGTGGATCCAAGGGTGTCATAACTTCCCTTCAAAGTAACTACAGTAACTTAGATTGAGAAATTACAGTGAATAGTGCCAGTATCCCTATTAGTGCCAGACTGTTACATTTACTGTGCTTTTTCCGATTTCTGTTGCTAATTTTTTATGACCTTATTTAACAATAAAAAAGCTGGATCCTAACTATAACTTAGTATTTTAGAGGTGGTGCCTACGTTAGAAGAAAGAAAATAGTGGCTTCAAATGGTTGAAAGATTGCACACTGCTCCAGCACGACTCTCCCCCTCCCCCACTCCACTGCATTATTTCTCTAGAATACCATCATCATTAGAGTAATGAAATATGATTTTGAAAAAACTGTTATATCTGCGTACATCTAAATATTATGTGCATTTTACAGTTTTAAATTGGAACGTCTGCTGCAAATATTATACTGTAAAAACAACAGTTTAATTTTTGCATTGTACTGCCTTGTTTTTCTTGGAGATTGTCCTGGGCGCATTTCTCCAACCCCTCCCTATACTTAAGACTCCACCAACAGCACAGTGCGGTTACTCAACACCCCCGGACTCCTCCAGGTACAAGGAGGAATTCTATTACAGAGTTCTTTCCAGAAAAGAATAAAGTTGCTGATCCTTAAACCTCAAAATACTCAAAAATGGTCTTCGAGTCAGGATATCGGCAGCAAAAAGGAGACCAAAATGGCAAGTAGATGTCGACTTATAGAGATTCCTGTAAATGTGAGTCAAGTTAGAGACGTTTTCCTCCATTGAAATTAGCGTTGGACCACCCATTGCAGAACTAAATGTCGACTCACGGAGGTATACTGTAAACAAGAAGTTCTGTCAAGAACTAAACGAGCCTACTTTCCCGTACATCGACATCGGCATTCTAGCATCTGATCATTATTCTCTTGATTACCTGAGACTGAAAATTATGTCAAACATACATTTTTAGCACTTACAGCTGATTTCTAAAAGCAAAAATATACCCCTTCCATCAGATGAAATAGACACGTAAAAAGTAAATAAACGAATAAATAAAGTTTTGTCGCACCTTTTAAAGAATGTAACTGTTACAGTGATTCCGTAGAAAAAATCCTCAATCGTTTTCAAAAAAGAAATAAATAAATAAATTAATAAATAAAAATACAAAGAGCATCAAAACACATTTTATCAAACAAAGGAAAAAAAAGAAAAAAAAACTCGTCCGTTAATAAAATGTCTCGAATTTCACTTTTAATACGTTGCCAGTTGTTAAATATAAGTAAAGAATAAAATGCCCTAGTGAATGAAATTTTTGTTTCAAAAAAAATCGTCTGCCAAAAATAATAAATAAATTAAAACAAATGAATAAATAAACAAAAATCGTCTGCACAGTCAGTCATTTTTTTTTCTAAGCCTGCATTTCCGCCATGTTTGCGGAGTCGGAGTCGGAATCACAGTCCTCACAGAAGATTATTCAGAAAAGTACTTCACAAACATTATTTATCAAAACCATTTTCTTACAAAGTTAGTTTAAAGGAAATCCGACTTTAAGTTCAGGATCAACATTCAACTTAAATTCCCCGTAGGCGCTAATGGTAATTTTTTTTTCTGAACGGTTCAATATTGAACGAAAAATGGTTCAAATCAAAGAACGAAGTGTGGGAATGAGCCTCTCCGAGATCTTTCAAACAAAAAAAAAGTTTATTCCATTCGGACGGTTCACTCAAAAGTTATTAGGTGGGGAAAAGTTGCTTGAACTCAATGTTGAACAAAAAAATGTTCAAATTGAAAATTTAAATACGGTAATAAGGTATCCTTACTGAGATCCTTCGAACAAAAAAAAAAATTTTATTTAAATCGGACTGTTCACTCAAAAGTTATTAGGGGTGACAGCTTGCTTGAACGGTTCAATGTTGAACTAAAAAATGTTCAAATTGAAAATTTAAATACGGTAATGAAGTATCCTTGCTGAGATCCTTGGAACAAAAAAAAAAGTTTATTTAAATCGGACTGTTCACTCAAAAGTTATTAGGGGTGACAGCTTGCTTGAGCGGTTCAATGTTGAACGAAACACTGTTCAAATCGGAAATGTAAATACGGGAATAAAGTATCCTTGATAAGATCTTTCGAACAAAAAAAAGTTTGTTCAAATCGGACTGTTCACTCAAAAGGGACAGGTTATTTGAACGGTTCAAAGTTGAACCAAAAATTGTTCAAATCAAAAAATCAAATATGGGAATGAGCTGTACTCGCCGAGATCTTTCCAACAAAAAAAAGTTTGTCAAAATCGGAATGTTCATTCAAAAGTTATTGGGGGGGGGGGGACAGACAGACCGACCGACCGACACATAAATTACCCATCTCAATACCCTACTTTCAAATTTTTAATTTTTCGATATTCATTTTTCCTTTTTATTTCTTTTTGGCTTTTTTTCCGGGCTTGGCGATATTTTTTTAACTTGGCGATATTTTTTTGACTTGGCGATATTTTTTAAATGCATTAAGCCACTTGGAATACCTTTTTCGTCTTTCTTTTATTTTTAACGGGAAAGTAGGCTAAAAATGGATGGTGTTAATACAGCCAATTTTATTACTACTTTTATTGTAGAAAAATGAAGGATTTTCACTGTCGGAAAAGAAACTTTTCGGGCTTTTTTTTTTTTTTTTAGTAAGTCTCTCCCATAAACATAGAACTATTATTTATTCCATCGTAATTCGTTGCTTATAAGTATTCCTGCCCCCAAGATTTGAGATATTGACATTTTAACAAGGCGTATATTGGAATTTATCAGCTGCCCCATATTTAAGATTTTGTGTTAAACAGTATTTTAAACACAGTAAAATCAAACATTGCATATTTTGAGCTTAGTAATTGTGTATTTAGAATTCCAGAAACTCTGAGCAATGAATGTTTTAGCAACTAATGTTTTTGAATTCTTTTCGGAAAACTTTTCCTATTTACTTATTTACTACCAGTTTTGTGTATGATTGGAATGTATTTCTTTGAAAGTTTGCTATTGTTCTCAGAGAACTTCAATATTCTACATTTAAGAAAAGATAATTTCAAAACACGTGTATGCACCTTCCATCACAAGTTTGACTCCAGTGAGATTTTTAATATTTATAAAGGAAATATCATGGCATCGATAAATAGTACATGACTTATTAAAAGAAAAGGATGGAATATCAATTTAAGACACATTTTTATGTTCTAAACTACAAAATAAATTTCTAACTATCATTTCTAATCCAATTTATTATTTATTTTCTCGAACAGGCAAATTATCTGAATATGCTATCGCAAAATGAATTTAAGAATTCGATTTTTAGCAAAAGTAAACTAATAAATTCAATAACAAGACAAGTATTCCGATATCTAATATTTTGCAGTACCCAGACATAATATGTTCCTTTCCACGATACCAAATCCTTAACTTAGTAAATTCTAAAACGCGTATTATTTACTTTTTGAAATCCAAACTATGTCTCTTTTCTAAATCATATTATCATATTAAATGTCTTCGAATAAAATAGCATGAAAAATTGACTTTCTGGTTTCTGGAAGCTAAGCTCTGAACAAATTTTCCCCCAAGCTATCTGATTCTCGGAAAAATCTTCTCCCTTTCAGACTCCTCATTAAACAAATAGACGAAATATTATTATAAATTTTGATTTAAATTTTTGTGACATAAGCAGATCCACACTTTAAAATAATACCGTTATGGTCCCTGATCTCTTTATCTTTTTGAGAGTGGTTTCGCCTTATTTAGTCTGATTTTTCTGGTTATTGTTGAAAAATTAAGCACAAAGGTGGAAATTATAAAAATTGACAAACAAAATTCATAAGTGTCGAACATAATTTGTACTATTTTAGTAAGCACGACCCACAGTTTTGTACTAACAGGCGTTGTCTTAGCTTCGTGGATAAAGTAGCAGTCTAGGATTTTCGCTGAATGAAAAGAGTTCTATTTTTATGCTCTGATTAAATCAAAACTATATCATACTAGCTGACCCGGGGAACTCTGTTCCGCCTTAAAGGCAATAAATAAGCAAATTTTTGAATTTATTAAGTTTTTTTTATTAGAAAATACAAAAAAAAAGTGACAATCGTTTCTGACAGCTTATCACATATAACTTTCAAGGGAAGTAACGCATTTGTTTTTAATTTACTTCACAAAAAATTCAAATAACACTCAATGCACCGCTAACTTACAACCTGTTTACGGCGCTCCGGAAGTTGCCAGAACGTGTGCTTTATGTCGCTCAGTTATGGAGGTGTCAAAAAAGGCTTAGTAAAAAGGCTTAATCAAGAATACAGAAAAGCTGGTAGCTAAATAGATAATTTGCAATAAAAAATATATTGCGGTCCTAAATTGAGATAAAAACTATCCTATCATTTAAGTTGGACCAAACTGAAACTGCGTGCAAAATTTGGTTAAAATCGGTTCAGTAGCTGAGGAGTCCATTGGCCACAAACACAGGGACACGTAATTTTTATATATTAAGATTGTGCAGAAAAATTTAGAGCTTTTAATTAATATATTATACTAAAATAAGCAAATTATTTTACCCCCGCCCCCCTGGGTATTATGCAATTTACATGAGAGTTTTGTTTAAAAGCAGAAATTTTAAGGAATCTAACTTTCAAACCATCGCTACCAGGTGCATGTTTCTGTACCCACAATAAATTTGTGTCGAATTTCTTGTTTGTACGGTAGATGCTGTACAGTAGGGTGGGCCGAAAATGACTTTTTTTTTTTATTTCGAGGATGGGTAATGCGGAAAAGGTGCCATTGGGGGAGAAAATTACACATAAAAAAATGTAAAATTTTTGGGTAAATTTCTTGATCTGCCACAATCGCGTTGAAGTTTGGAAAAAATGCAGTTTTTTGAGATTTTTAGAAAAATTATTTAAAAAAAAAATTTAGCACTTAACATCTAAAATTGCATTATATGTGATAAACCATGTAGTTATTTCAGATAAGTACGGCGAAAACAGCATCTTAACGTTTTGACAAAATTTAATTTAAAATGTAGAAAAAAAAAACAGGAAATTGCCAAATCTTCTAAGCATTTGTGAAAAAAGAAGGAATTATGCCACAAACCTCAAATTTTTTGTGGAATTTATATGCCCCCAATGGCATTTTTTACGCCCTACCCGTTGTCGAAAATAGATTTTTTTAAAATAATTTGCTGAAAATCTTGGAAAAAACTGCATTTTTTTTTTTTGGAAAAAAAAGCAGTTTTTGTTAATATATTAGTTAAAAAAAACTTTTTACCGAACATAGCAAAACTTTTCCATTTTTTAATCACAAACTTTTTTTTTAAATTGAACCCTTTATCAATAAATAAATTATCTATGGGCTATCTTGTTAAAAACAAAAACTTTTATTTACGTGTTTATTGCATTAGTGCCTAATGAACAAAATAAGCATTTTATCACGACAAGATGACACGAAATTAAACACACATTTCGATTCTCTTTCACAAATTTAAATATTGAGCAGCGCAATTTCGGTGAATTATCTTGATTTTATCAAGAGCATTATTTTTCAGTTTTGACTCATCTTGGGGAAAATATCCAGAGCATGATTGCTGAATAATAACAGTAAAGCTTTCTTTTTATTCACCCTTGTACTGCAAACAAGTATTTATTCAATTTCTCTTATTCGTTTACGTACCGAGACTTCCAAACTCTTAGATACAAAGTATAGCTTCAAGACGGAAGGAAACGGCTTCGGGCGAGAGTGATATCCCAACTACCCACCGGAACATTAGCGAGTTCTAATATCGCTTAACTCGCCTTTTGGGAAATTTTCTGCAACGTAATGAGCTCAGGAAAATAAAGTCTGTTTTATGTCTCGGGAAAATGTTTACACGTTGTAGCTTCACTTTCGGTTACCATAAAAATCTGTAGGATTGATCACTCGTGATAAACCAGCTGGTTTTAGTTGCGTTGTTCTGGCATTTTGTTTCGCAAAAATGAAAAAAATCGAATCTTTCATTCATATATCTTATTTTTTACTGGTTTTCCAATTCACCGGATTTCCGAGGCACATATTGCATTAATTTTACATAAGAGAGCAAAAGGTTCCGATTTCGATAGAATATTATGTTAGTATAGTGCGCCTCTGAAAAGTTGAGCTGTGACCTTGATAATATTTATGTCTTTTGGGGGTAATAAGGAAGTGTATTTGGCTCTGAATGGAATTAGGTTCCTCTCATACAGTATTCTAAGCCAGCTCCACACCAATATATATAGCACGTTTCTTTTTAACTAAACTTCCAAAAAACGGGCAAACATTGTCAAGGTTATAATTCAACTTACCAGAGAAGCACTATAACTGTATTAAGAGCAAATGAGACAAAATAAACAAGTCAATGTTTCTACCGATAGCATCTTCATTTTGATTGAAACAATGTCGTCAAAAATCAGCAGCTGTATATTTAGATTACCGTTTTTATTCTGCAAGCATAAAATAAGAGAAATTTGCTCACCACCAAACATCTTGACTCGATGCAGTTCAGGTCTGCTTCTTCATTATCTAGAGCAACGGACACAGTAGTAGTGTTTCCTGCTGTGGGCTCTGCAAAAAAACAAAAAAAAAAAAATCATCTTTTTAATACAATATTCATAGAAGAGGATGTAATGAATAAGTAACTCAGTGCTTTCTCATCTTTGTTGGATAGAAAAAAGAAACTAAACTGAACTGAACTCTACTTGAACAAATTTAAAACCTAATAAGCTGTGTAGCAGCGCCACCAAACAAAAAATTGACATATTACGCAGCAACAGCACTATTTTCGATTGCGCAATTCAATGGGTTCACTGCAGATGTGTCTGGCTTATTATTCCAGTATTTCTAAATCGGGACCTGAGAAAGCGCTGTTAATATTCCCCATTTCAATAAAAAATGAGCATAGAATATCTGTACCTCAGAGCCAGACTAACGTAAGTCCATTTTCGGAACTTTTCAGTAGAGGCAAAAACGATTGCCGAATACATGCAAAAAAATGGGGGGACTCGTGCTCTTTAAATGCTGCTAAATAATTGTGAAGGATTTTTTTTTATTGAATGACGTTCTCCTGGGTCGATGCGGAACAAGATTCTAGATACAATGCAGCAATAAAGTAAAAATCACCATTTTTGGACTTAACGTCGTTCTGAATCTGAGGTACAGATATAACTTTCGAATTACTTTGTAATGCTATTAGTTAGTCTTTAAAAATAATCAACATGAATTTTCAGCTCAAAGGGGAAGAAGAGTTGAGAGGTCGAAAGCTATGTCCACTTGGTGGTTTTCTTGAATACCAAAACGTCGAGTATATCTTCCCAGAAAAGAAACCGTCGCGTCGGTCACAACGACAGAAAATCATTGTGCAGTAGTTAGCGGGTTTTAAGCTTCAAATCGGGAAGAGGAGATGATGGATGATGACTTGTTGTGGAGCATTTATCTCACATTTGTGAGATAAATGGATGATGGACGATAGAGTGTCAATAAAGTAAACATAAGCGGATTCAACTCACCATTACATAAGGAACTTTTAGTAACTAAATAAATATTATTCAATAACCTCGTGAAAAACTTAATGTTGTCGTATTTTTTAACAAAAAGATTGCCGAAATGACTTTGTGAAAGTTCGATCGTGCCTAAAAACTAACAGCATTAGAGCTCCCACTCTATTAAAAATCACGTAAAAAGAGTCAATTTTAATCAGAGTTTAATTTTAGTGATTTTTTTTTTTTTTCATTATGTCGAAAACAACTGTACTTTATGTTAATATTCAGCCCCACAACTGATTATAAAAACAATCATTCACTTCTCTTACTCGAAACTAAGCACTTGATTCAATCACTGTATTTACAGCATAAATCGAAAATAATATTTACTACACGTATTTCCGAGTGACAAGAAAGCTGGGACGGATACAAGGGTACTATGGGGGCGCTCGGCCCTTCCTTGAGGAACTTTCCACGCGTAATTTTTCTACATTAAAGTTCAAAAAACATAATTTTGGACAAGTTTTAATAATTTTGGAGGAATTAATTTTAGAACTCTCTCCCAGAAAAATTTCGTAATTGAAGTCCCAAATCTTTGTGACCATTATTTTTGCTAATCAGTATACATAGTAAAAAGTAAGTAATAAAAACCAATCGTCACTCCCTTGAAAACTTTCTAAATCCGACCTTGCAAGAAAAGAGCCTCATTATTAATACATGAAGCAGAAAACTCTTTTTAAAGATGAAGGTTTTCTTTGTAGTAATCGCAGAACACGTGCGTGAAATAAACTATATGCAATTTATACCATAAATAATTTCTTTTTCTGATTCGTTGTTTTCGCACAAATGTAGAATGTGGGCAATTTTGGCGTAGCTAAAGAAGCTCTATGTATCCCTGAAACGCGTGTATGAACTATTTTTTTTTTTAGTTTGGCCTGTTTGTCAGTTTTTTCACAAAAATAAACGACTTCATTTTAAGATAGCTTTAGCGTAGAAATGCTTTTACATAATTTACTAATTCACCTAAATATTATTCAATGCACCATTGTATAAAACATCAGCCTCGAACACAACTCTCGTTCACTTTAAAGATCACATATGTTACGTAAAACGCATAAATTTATAGTTATATTACAGACCCTACAGCTACGTTGACAACCAAATGTTCAGTAGCTATTTACCATGCTGCAATTCCAATTCAATTATAATAAATTTAGAATTACGTTTAAGTTAGAAACATTCATTCTCAGTTAATTTAAACATACGATGTAGTTTAACATAGTGGAAAATCATTCATTGAGAAGTGTTAATATATTTTTCGAAATAGTAAAGTATTGTTGCATAATTTTAGAGTTTTAGAATAAGGAACATTTTCGAATGAGAAATACGAGAGAGGAGGTTGTCACAGACACATTTTTGTAAGTTTATTTGGTTTGATCAGCGAAAAAAAATGGAAACATATGAAAAATTAATCACGTTCTTAGTTTGCAATTTAAGTTCATAAAGTTCAGGACACAAAAACCCCCACTAAAAATAATCATAAGATTTTTTTGAGAAAATGCCTCTTTTTTGAGACATTCTACAGATACCTCAAGATTTTTCGAAAAAATGATTTTACGCGAAAAATATCTGCTGACGTTTTTGAGAAAATTTTCACGTCGTTTCGAAGAAGTTTACTTGTCTGAAAATTTTCCCGAGAAACCGGTCGGTAAGTTTTAGCTGTGGTGGTGTTACAATCCATCTGTATTTAAAACGAATTATCGGGGGGCTAGGTTGTTGATGATAATTGCATGTTTTTGCATTATCAGCGAATTTTCCTTTAAAAGGCACTTTTCACGGTTCTTAGATCGTTTTCAAAAATTTTTTTGGATTTATCTGAGCATTATCAGTTCTTTATTTTCTGAACAGCATTTTGTTTGTAAAATGTTTCCCTTATTTTCGAGCATTGTAACTGGAGAAAAATTCAAACATGCTTGACTAGAAGAAACTTGTTATTTTAAATGTGTGCTAATAACAAAAGTTTACGTTGAATGCAATTTGTCAATGTTAAAAAATAAATTTGGCTAATAGCTGTTTTTATTTTTTGACTTGAAAATCTTTGACAGTGCAATGCAAATCCGATAACTTTTGATGATTGAAACTAGAAATTTACAAATTCTTATTTCTTTATGCGATATACATTAAAATTCATTTATTTATAAATTATATTATTTTTTAAATTTGTATTATTTAAATTAAAATTATAAAACACGAGTACGGATTTTTACATTATGTTTATAAAGGAAGTCACGATTTTAATTTAAAACATAATAGATTGTTAAAAAAGGTATGTAAAGCAGTTTGAGACGTAATTTTTGTTGATTTGCAAAGTTTCTTTTTTCTTTCTTTCTTCTTTTTTTTTGGGGGGGGGGGTGTGTTTAAATGGACATTCATGGAAAATGTTTTGTTCATAAACTTCTTAATCCTGCACATTGTACATCCGTGTAAAATGTATAGTAATTTTTAACAAAAAGATAATACGCATGTGTTTGTTCAAAAGGCGAAATTTTTTCAATCAACTCTCTGGTTCAAATTTGATTTCCGGAGGTAGAGGGCAGGTTCTTGAAGCATTGGCTGAAGCCAATGCGGTCCCTTCTTCATTTACAGAGGTCAAAAAAGGTCAGGGGGAGACAGATAAACCAGTATTCGAACAATATGAGGAATGGCGCACTGGTGGGGGGGCAGCATCTACTATTTTTTGAACAACAGTTTCCAACAAGAATGCGCAATCAAGGTCAGTTTCATTTAAAATATTTTATGTATTTTCATTTAACTAGATAACTAAGAAAAATCCCGGCGTCTCTCTGTGGACAAGTCAGCCGAGTTGGATTTATGTTATTTTATTTTATTTTTTAAATTTACTAATAGTTCTTGTTGCAACTTTATTTTATCTTTTCATTATTTTACTTTTAATCATTTATCACAAAAAAATTATTTTTATTGACATGTGTTTCCTAAAATTATTAACTTATTATATATAAATATTATGAGAGATATATTTTCTAATTGTATCCAATATGTTTTGTTTTGCGGCCAATTTGTTTCTTGGGGGAATGATTTGTCTTCAAGAAAAAATGAAGTAATTTTTATGTATGTGTATGAATTACCATGCGGCAAAATTGTTAAAACTGAGGGGCCAAAACTGAGGTCAACAATGTTTATTATTCATGTATAATTATTTCAATGTTCCATTATCTTATTCTTAAGGCTACAGTGGACATAATTTTTTTTTCAAGTATTGATCTATATATCTAAAACTTTGTGTGCTTGTATATTTACTACATCAAAAAGCATAAAAAGAAATTAGTGCAGAAACAAGAAATACTTTTTTTGAAATTAAAAAAAAAATTTTTAACAAAATTTCAAATTGCTCCATAAGTCACAATTTTTTTTTCAAACTTTGAATTTCTACTTAATTTCGAATCATTAGGCATGACTGCATAAATTTATTCATTGCGTGTAATGTTTTATGAGATAGTTTATAAAATATGGCTGAAAATGAAAATTTATGTGAATTTTTCAGTTAATAAGGCAGTTGAATTTCTAATTTTGCAGAACTGTAATGACATAAATTCATCCATAAAATTTTACTAGACAGTATCTTGATGTATTTCTAAAGTTTAGTTGTCATTCAATAAGTATTGTGATGAATGGAGTAATTTAAAATTTGGGAATTTTCGTTTTTTTTCTGTTTTTTTTTTCTTTTTCATTTTAAATTTCAAAAAAAGTATTCATTGTTTTTGCACTAATTTTTTTATGCCTTTAGATGTGTAAATATGCAAGCACACAAAGTTTTAGACATATAGATCAATAATTGAAATTAAATTATTTTCTTTTGTGTCCAGTCCACTATAACCTCAATTTTAAATATTTTCTGGTACAGTTCTTGAGGACCCACTACAGTTTATTCATATATTTATTATTCCTTTATTATTTGTATTTTAAGAAGGAAAAAAAAGGCTGCTAAACCGTTAGAATTTTTTTTCGCGAGTGTTTAACCTTCCCCGAGTCGAGTTTTTTCTTTTTCTTTTTTTCAAAAAATGAAGGGAGGGGGGGGAGGACTTAAATGTTCTTTAAAAAATCACAAAATTACAGCAGTTCGCAAACACAACTTTTTTTAGAGTGGAGATTGGGAGAAAAAAAAGAGAGAAAGAAAAAGAAAGAATATGAACTAGAAAAAACAACACCTGTCCCCGACTTTTTAAAATGTTCTTGCTGATACTTGGAAGCATGATACTAATTCTCAAATAATTAACAAAATACTTTTAACAAAATTTTCAAAATAATAGCTAACTATTCTTGGACTATGAGGGATTTTTATTATATAATTTATGTTTGAAATATTTGACTCTATATGTATGCATAAATTTATAATTTCTGCGAACATTTAAAAAATAATCGTATTCATAACTGAACACCGAACGATTGAAAAACGTTGTAGTTTCACATCGGTAGAGCTAACATATTTCGTCTAAATTAAAAAAAAAAAACTCATTTTAAGGTTTCTATTCTTGATTAATACATAAATGCTTTAATATGCTTTAGTATCTGAACTAACTTTAAGTATTACATTTCATAACAGGTTTTCAGTGAACTATATATATAGTAAGTTATTTTTGTTATGATAGCATCTCATTGTTTGTAGACTGAAATGTATTAAAATTGCTTGTTAAGCTCTTATTTTGATGATCTGCAAGTGGAATAAAATCCAGCTTAAATACATTGTCAAGAAGATCCACGGAAATACAATCTTTTCGAGAAAATTTCAAATTATTTGGAACGACTTTTAAGCCTATATTTGTAAAGTTAAGTTAAAATTTTCTGAAAAATATAATTTTTGAGAAAATCTACAGGAACGTCTACCAGCAGAAAATCTTAAGTTATTTGGAACACTTCAAGCCTAATTTCAAAAAAAATTTCGAAAATGAAAACCGAAGACTTTCTACATGCATTCTACAGAAAATCTTAAGATCGGCAGACTGTAGATTTTCTTCGAAAATAGGTTTAAGAAGTGTTCCAAATAACTTGAGATTTTCTCAACTTTTTTTTTTAAGAAATTTTTGAGATCTTTTCTAGTGGGGACGCTTCAAAGCAAAGCAAGTCAAGAATGTACAAAGTTGAAGATGATATTGTGACAAATATTAAGTAATTATGCTACGAAGCCTTTTTGGGTTTGATAAAGACCGGACTACGGGGCTTTACCCCATTTCATGGGGTAAAAGCCCGCAATTTTCTTTTTCTGCGATGTTGCAAATTTCTCTATAATTATTAATCATATAGAGCTAGTTTTTAGAAGGGTTATAGGTAACAGTCCATTATATGACTCTAATTTGAAAAAGAACGGGAAAATCTACCCTTTAGTGACCAGGATGTTGCAGAAACTGCAAATCGCGGCTCTTTAACCTCACCTACCCTAAAGGGTAACTACGGTAAGGAATGATAATTAGCCCCAAAAATTGCGCAGTTTTTGACATTGAATAATTTAAAGCAACAAAACGGCTATTCTTGCTGCATGAGAACTGAAAAAAAAAACGCTTTACTTTTTACCAATTTAAGACGATATGTATCATAAATACCGATTCAAATGTGTAATTGAAGTTTGAAAAAGTTATAAGCTTTGCTTTACCTGAAGTCTTGTTCAAATCATAATTAGGGCATATGGAATTACTTTTGTGGAATTCATACTGTTAAGCGTTTGATTCTATTGATATAGATTTAATAAGTGTTTTTTCCCCTGTAAAATGACGGCAAATGTACACCCTTTTTTTAATATAATACAAAATTTTAAATAAGTGTTTTTTCCCCTGTAAAATGACGGCAAATGTACACCCTTTTTTTAATATAATACAAAATTTTAATGTTTCACTTAAGCATCGTCTACATTTTTCTAGTAATTCCTGGAAAAAATTAATATTTCTAATTTTTGTTTAATGCGACATTTTTATTAAGTGGAATAATTGTGCAACACTCATTTTGGAAGTATCAGAACATAACGTTTCAGAGGACGCTAACTCGCTGATGTGGTGCAATTTTTTTTTTCTCCGTATTTGAAATCTTTGTATGAGATGATTGTCATAAAAACTGCCCATTATTTGTTTACTAATTCAAATTTTAAAATTATAATAATTATTATTACAATCAATGAGACAAACAACTTTAATTAATTAATTAAATTTTAATTAAATAATCATAAATGAATAATTAGTTTTAATTTGATTAATATTGATTAGTGTAACAAACAGTTAATACTTCTGATTTAGTGTTCGTGCAAGCTTGGATTCCCCCCCCCCCAAAGAAAGTTCTAACTACGTACCTGAGAATGAGGTTCAAGGATTATTAATACTCATAGCGACTTGAAATACATATTATCAACAGTACAGTGTACACTTAAAGCAAGATTATAATATTTTAATGAACAACTTATTAAATGCAAAGGACTATAATATAGGTTCATATGTATCTTAGAGAAAAACGTAACACAAATTCACATTTATATTAGAGGGAAAAGTGTAATAGCTATTTGGGGGTGAAGCTTTCATCATAACTGTAAACATTTCCACATTTTTAAGGATATTTTTGGCTCAGATATGGAATATGGGTCAAGTTTAGTTTAGGTACAATTATAAAGTATCAACATCAAAAAAAAAAAGCGAACACAAAACATCGATGATATAAAAATACATCAACCTTAAGGTATCGAGTATAAAAAGTCAGGATTTTAACAAAACCATCGATGCTTCTAAAACATCAACATGAATGTCGTACTCTAGTATCAACTATCAAGCAACTCAATTACACTTTGTCTAGCTTTTAAAAAACAACTCTTAAGCACTTAAAAAACTTTTTCAAATTATCCCTTTTCAAAACTATGTAAAACACAAATGGTAAGATAAGCTTGAAAAGAATATTTTTTTTTACAATTTATGTCTAACCATTTATTTATTGGCACGATTCATTTAGTCTACTCATACGCAGTTTGTTCAGTTCTGGATTTCAGGACGAACCTTCGTGTTTCAAGCATTTGTAATTGTAACCGACAATATATTGAGACAACACAAAGCACAATTAGTTTAAAACTATATTGAAAATTTAGTACGCCAAGAATAGAGATTTTTGTGCAAAAACTGTAGCTTGTTTTTTATTGCGATGCCCAAGAGCAAAACTACTACAAATGAGTAATTTGTTTTATAAATGCTATACATTGGGATCCGGTTAATTGAATCAGTGGTAAATGGAATCAGCCGCTTGAATAAATCAAATCGTTAAAAACAGAACCAAGTCCAGTTTCCTTTAAGCCGTTTTATTAAACCAGCCGTTTTAATGTATCAAAACTGTTTAGAACAAACGTGATTCATATAAGCGGCGTCCACTGTATATCCAAAAGTACTGCACCTACAGCAATGAAAAATATATGAAACTACCAAAAATTGACCAGGTCTTTAAATTCTGTCAATCAGATGGTGATACGAGTATAGCATTTTTTAAATGCGACAAAACAAGAAAAATATTTCTCAAGCATTGCACTACGCGTGACGTTCCTCCGTTCTTGCAGTGCTTTGGAAGCCCTTCAATAAATTTGTTTATGTACCCCTAATACCAAAATCTTTAAAAGAAGTTAATGATATCCTATATGCGGCAGTAATAATCTTTACCAGACGACGTTGGATATTACCCGAACGTATCACACACACTCAAACGAAATAGCTTTTCTTGTCTTTCAGCCAGTTTTAAAAAACTACACTTATATTACCGCCTGGTTAACATAATTCCAAATGTTGATGAGTTTGGAGTTCTTTGTGACCAGCGAATATTCCTCTTCGCTGCAAGTAAATACTTTTAGATATAGATATTTTTTTAACACGAATGATTCATTTGTAGTAACCAGGAACGGGCCGTGGTAGCCCGATCGGTAAGACGTCGGACTCGTGACCGGAGGGACCCGGGCTCGATTCCAGCCGATCAAAGATCCACTCGTCTTGATTAATGGTGTCTGGGGGATGTTAAATATGTCGTGGTCACAAAGTCCTCCAAGTGAAACGATACCTCTGAGGGTGCTGGGCCAAGGGCTTGCTCGACCCTTGGTTCTGGTTCAAAAAGAACAGAGCGCTCTTCAGGGTCCTATCCCGGTTGAACCACGAGTTGTGGTAGGTACGGGGGACCCTGGAGTGAGTAAAGTAAAGTGAGTAAAGTAACTTGGAACCCTAGTGTGAAAGTTGCCTGACGCTCACATTTCACATAAAGGTCCTCTTTGCGTGACAGTCACAAACGTAACAAGTCATGAACAGGTTGCGGCAGCTTACCAACGTCGTTCAGTGGCAATGGCCCAAAGTAAGTACGCAAAGACATACTCTTAATGTCACGAATTGGCTGTTGCAGAGACGTCAAAGTGAATTCACGTGAAATAAATCATGAATACTTCACAGCGCGACTCCTGTAAGGCGTCACAACTTTGTATTTATGTGACTGTTATCACAGTGATTCCCTATAACTTTACCATGACATATGCTTTCAAGTGGGTAAAATGCTCATATCTTCCCCTCAGAGCATTAGTAAAAGATATCTTACTGTTACTTTTAGACTTAGCTAATGGCCCTCCACACGTAACGGAAATTCAAAAGGCGTGGCGTGGCACGCCTTTGGATCTTTCTTAGATTAGTCTTGAGGCCAATAGTACGATCGACGATAAGGCGCTATTCAGCAGAGACAAATTGAATAACATTTCCGATGGGAAATTCCGGCCTCAAGACTGGAGATCCGCGAGAATGCCTCAACAGAATTTTCCATATACACATAGAGGTTTGCTTCAAGGTACGACTTTAGATTTTCCGTTGCCTGTGAAGGGCTCTTTATATTGCTCTGAGGTGACAATATGGTAAAAATAAGAAACATTTATCTTACCTTGAGCATCATTCATAGATAAGGCATTCCGCACCGTCAAGTACTCGGAAGTCATGAACTGTGCAATGAGGGAACTCTTCCCAACTCCTTCATCGCCCAGGACGAGGACCTTGTGCTTGAGAATATCCTCGGATCTCACAGTGGACCCGCCACTGGAAGAAGTTCGTTCTCGGAAATCTTCCGGGGTGCCTAAAGAGGTCCCGGAACCACCGACACTGACGTCAGACCTCGAGCGGAAGCAAACCGTGTCTCCAAGATTCACGACACTTCCCCGATTGGTCACGCTGAAGCTCCTGAGACGGTAAGCCGAAGAGTCTGACAGCCCGGACGAGTCGGATGGCCCCCGAGGATGTAAAGTCCGAGATGGCATGGTGGACACACGCCGTCTGTAGGGAGTCCCTTCACCAATGTTGAAGTCATTGCCTCCTGGGGAAGCTTCCCGACTCTGAAACCATTCCAGGCTTGATGCTGAATTGAAGGTGGAGGATGTGGCTCGGCATCGCCTGTGCCTAGTCAGCTTGGAGCGTCCACCTTTGGAGTTACTCCTAGAGGGGCTCGGGGTGTCTCTCGGGCTTCTAGGAGCCCCTCTTTGAGAAGGAGATGTGCAATAAACGACTCCAGAAAGATCGGGGACACTGTGAGTAATAGTCCTTGTGTTGCAAAAGTCGCAGTCACTCGGACTGTGGACACGAGTAATTTGCAGAGACATTTTAAAGAATTGATATAGTTCAAGTACCTATAAGCAATCTTTGCTGTACTGGTGTATAGCTAAAATTAGCAATGGCGAGAATTAATTAATTTCATCACTATTCAATTTCACGTTTACCGGCGTAGTCAAAAAGTACCGTCAATGAATTTTCGTCTAGCTAGTTCTCAAATTAAAAGTATCTGTTTATTAATCATCAATTCATATCCTCATTATATTTAGTTCATCATAGACTGAAGAAACTTTTTGTCAACGTTTAGGTTTACTGCCACGATTTAATATCATTATCGAATTCCTTCTCTTCAGCAAAACTTAGCAGCAGAAAGTATAAACTGAAGAAAATAACTATTCTAACCCAAAATGATGAGCAACTTTACTGGATACATCGTTTACATTACATATCTTTCATAACTGCTGTATATAACCATTAGCGAGATACTATGACTATGAACACGACGAAGATTGAAGAAAGATACTGATTCATCTAAGTTCTTGCAAAGGAATCATTGAATATAACAACTACAGGCTTTATAGCAATCATTTAAAATAAAAACAAATTCTAGTTCAATTTTAGCAGACTAAACTATTTGACAACGTTTCTAGAAATATAGCAGAATTACGAGGGCTATTCTTCAAACTCGTGACGTGTTTTTGTGGTCGAAACTGAAGCGACACAACACTTAAATTGAAGGAAGACTTCGTTACATTCCACCGTGCCAATAAATGGAAATTACCATCAAGCTCACTTGTTGCATGAGTTTTTCAACAATAGTGTTTATTTTTCCATGTTACCTTGAACATGTTGCGATTTTCTCTAAAATATAGACTGTTCGAAATAAAACTATGACAGTCTACGAAGGAAGAATATATCAATAGTCACACAGTTGTACATCTAGCACCAAAGATTTTAAAGTCATTTGATAATTTCCACCATTATTAACAAAGAATATAAATATATTCACTAAAAAGTGAAAAGAATGAACGTGATTACATTACGTCCAAAATAAACAACTGTATATCTCGCAGGAAATTGTTTCACGATCAAATAACTAGCATTAACTGTTCAATGAAGCAGATGAAGAAACTAATTCACTTTTAATTAAAAAATCATTTGTGTGATCAACGTTGAATCAAATCTTTCCTCCTTTTAGCACCAAATTTTAAATTCAGTATATAATTCTCTAACTTTTAACTACATTCCTGTTTAAAAATACGTTTTATCATTTGGCAGTATGTGTTTTTAGATATGATTTTATACACTGGTCTTTTTTTTTTTTATAATTTAGAATTAAAACACTTAGAATAATATATTTCTTTTAGAAAGAATATATATTTTTAGCTCATGAAAGTAAAATATCACTTTTTAAAAATATAATTGAATATATAAAAATACCTTTTTAACCTAAATATTTCTCCTCGTTATAATTTGTTATTTCTTCAAATTAAAAAGCAAAACGCATATAAAAATTAATGCATATAAAATTCTAATATTCCATGGAATTTACATGAAATACTTACTCTACTTGCGTGTCTTGATTTTATGTATCGATATCATTACAATATATTTTAGGACAATTTTGTAGAAAATTAAAAATTTCACCGAATCTCTCTCCAGCGCCAGTTTGATTATATAAAAAGGAAGCCGGCTTTTCAAATCTT
Organism: Uloborus plumipes; assembly: GCA_038373865.1. Lineage (NCBI taxonomy): Eukaryota > Metazoa > Arthropoda > Arachnida > Araneae > Uloboridae > Uloborus > Uloborus plumipes. The sequence goes on from JAXGGA010013925.1 coordinate 24,165, forward strand.
TTGCCATTTTTTTCTCATTCAAAAAGCTACGGACAAAACCGAAAAGTAAATGTTTATAAGAACGTCAAGATCCACACTTCGAGTCGCGTTCCTCTTAACCAATTAATTCAAATTAACATCGTTTGAGAACTTCTTGAGTTAAAATCACATGATTCAATTTTTACAATATTGTGAAACTTAGACCACTAAATGTTTGTACTTTTAATTCTTTTTAACTAAACCAAATAAATCACAACATCAAATCTTGAAAAATCGGGAGGATTGGAAATTTTGTGGCTTACGTGTTTTTTGAAGCAAAAAATAAACTCATTTAACCACAATTTTTCTTCGCAATTTCAACAATGGATTATTCTTTTACGCTTTGTGAATGATAATGAAATGTTAAAGATATAGATCAGCTTCATGTGGATCAAAAAAATATTTAACAATTAAATATGAATATTCCTTTACACAGTTCGATAATTTGATGATTTTCGAATTGTACGTAGTAACCGCCAAGTATGCCAAAACTCATAAAATCGTTTTTTTATATCAAAAATTTAGATAAAATTTTTGTAATAAATTAACTGCTGGAACACCGTACACGATTTACTTTATCATTTAATTGCCTCAAGCATCAATATTTAAGGACATTTATTGTAAAACGAATGCTGAGATCATTGCTGAGATAGTTTCATTACTTTTTCCTCAATAAAATATTATCGAATATGAAACAAAAAATTGTAGATTTTTTAATCGTTACATAGAAAACAAGATATGTTTAAAATAAATTCTGATGAGTTTGCTTCATCGTTAACTCCATTCAACAATCTCAACAAAATATGATAATCACCATTTCATATTAACATTGAATAACCATAACATCTTTTGTAGTATTTTACAAACAACTATTAATTTTTGCAATAAATTATCAAAACTTTCTGAAGCGAAGCATATCCTTCACGCAATTTTACTTTTGTACGTTGATCAAAATTGAAATAACGTTTCACATCCATTAGAATTTCAAACAGAATTCGGTTATAAAATTTTGCAGGATATTAATATTTTCAAAAAAATTCTTTCAATAATCAGATGACGTGACTTGGAAAAAACAATTACGATGATCTACGATCAGAAGCATCCGATATTCGAAATTCCAGACAATTTCGACGGAGCACCTCGCTTTACGGTCATTCGAACGCGAATGAAAATAGGAAGAGAAATATCCCGGCGCTATTTATCCTGCGCGCAGTTTGCTGTTGGTATCCTTTCGCGGTTGTCATAGAAACGGGAGGTGGAAAGGACTTATGATTGGTTAGCAGTTAAGCTGTTGCCAAATAACTTTTTCACATTCGAAATTATATCTAAAAAAAAAAATCTTCTTCTTCTTCTTTTTTATGGTGGGGGGGGGGGAGAGAGCTAGGAGATTTTTTATTCTTTTTTTTTATTACAGTTGTAACGACAGTTATTATTTATACTGATTTTTTAAACTTTATGCTTAAAGTTTAGAAAAAATGTTTTTTTGTACAACTCGTGGTTTAACCGGGATAGGACCTTGAAGAGCGCTCTGTTCTTTTTGAACCAGAACCAAGGGCGGAGCAAACCCTTCGCCCAGCACCCCCAGAGGTATCGTTTCACATGGAGAACTTTGTGACCACGACATTTTTAACGTCCCCCAGCCACCATTAATCAAGACGGTGGATCTTTGATCGGGCTGGGGATCGAACCCGGGTCCTTCCGGTCACGAGTCCGACGCCTTACCGATCGGGCTACTCGATTCATTACTTACTTTCCACGAAATACAAACTATCATTTTAATTTAGCTTTGCTGGATAATGTTTGACAGTCACAGTTCTAGAGCTTGAAAACACCGCCACGCGGTAATTTAAGAAATTAATGAAAGAAGTAAAAACGCTCAAATTTTGTGTGGAAAGGCAGATGTCTCATTGCCAAGTTTTATACCCTTCGTAAGTGGATTAGCCTTGGTTTTACCTCTTTCAGCAGCCATTAGTCCTCCTCTCAATTATTTGATTTGCGAATCTACTTAATGCTGCTTTTTAAATGCCTTTGTGTTATTTAGTAATGATACATACAAAAAAAAATATAGAACGCTTATGCATTCAGGATGAATTTATAAAAGTTGAAAAAAAGAAATTGATAGAATAATTTAAAAATTGCATCTTCTCAAAAGTTTAAAATTCACATTAAAAAATAAAGAGTTATAAAATAACATAAATCAGCAACATGATTTTTTTCCCTTTATCATTATTATTAAATAATAATAATGAAGTTTGTGGATACAAAACGACATCAAATATTTTTTGTGATTGTATTTCTATTGCTGCTGAGTTAACATTGTTAGAGCCAAAAGCTCAAATTAAATATTTTTTGTTGTACGTTTCTTATTCAAAAAGAAAAATAATAATAAGTTATTTGCAAGGGAAGTATGGGAATAAGGAGCGAATTAAAACAGTTAAGAAAATTTATCTTTTACAAAATAAACAGCCGATTGAAAGTTAGTTGCGAAAAATATAGTTTATAAAGAAGATTTATTTTATCAAGAAGACTTTTTAAATAAAACTTGCATTTAAGTATTATTTTTCATTACGGCCAGTAAATATGTACCTTAAAAAAAAAGTGGAAAAGTTTCAATTTGAAAATGCATGCGGCAAAAAGAAAAATAAACTTTTTCCAGTGTATTATTTACTGTTTGATTATTGAAAATATTTGTCATCAAATAAATGAATGGTTACATGATTAAATGATTAAGTGAATAAATAGTAAAACAATAAACGAATAAATAAATTAATTCATAAATGTATGATAAAAAATAAATGAATGAATAAAATAGTGAATGAATAAGAAAATTAGGGAGTGATAAAATAATTAAGTGAATTAATAAAAGAAGGAATGGAAGTGAATTAATAATCGTATGAATCTGTTAGTGAATAAATAAGCGAATAATTAAAGGAAATGAACAGAGCGTGCACTTGACAAATTGTATTCAACATTTCAAGTAAAACGTGTATAATATTAACAAAATAATTATTACACTGGACATCGATAGATCTCAATTCACGTTTAAAATCTAATATCTTTAAACGAGCAATTCTTGTATATATATTTATTTATTTATTTTTCGGATCTCGAAAATGGCTCTAACGATTTCGATAAAAATTTGTATTTAGATAGAGTTTTGGTTTCTGAGTTCATCTACGTCGGCGTTTTTTCTGTAAAAAAGCGAGTTTTCACAAAAAACCCCGTTTTTTTTGTGCCTTCATTGAAAGTTTGAGAAGCTTTTATTGCGCCATTTTCTTTATAATTACTTTGATTGTTACTGTTCCCGTGGCGACCACGTTTTGTTATAACAATTGGATTTCACATTTAATCACCTCAGCGCAAGTTCAAATTATGGTATTTGGCAACGTTAAATTGTTATTGTTTTTGAAACGTTAAAGCAAGGCTTCACTAGATAACAAGCTGTTGGGATAAAAGCAGTGGTAATAGTCCACCGACATCTATTGAATTTTATGGTAACTTACAGTATATAAAAATCAGATTACTTTACTTTTCAAGTGCGATTTCAAAATTGAGTATAAAAGTGTTATAGTTAGTTTTAAAATACTTTTTTTCCTCCTCAAGAGTGTTTAGTAAGATATTTCAGGTAAAAAATCAATAAATATGAAACTCATTCTTAAAATATTAAGTTTCGAAACAAAATTACATCTAATATCTTTAGACGAGCAATTCTTGTATATATATATTTCGGATCTCGAAAACGGCTCAAACGATTTTGATAAAATTTTGTATTTAGATAAAGTTTTGGATTTTGTAGTCCGATCGGTAAGTCGTCGGACTAGTAACCGGGGGGTCCCGGGCCGATCATATAGAGGAAGCCCAGCTGATCAAAGATCCACAGTCTTCATTAATGGTGGCTGGGGGACGTTAAAAATGTTCGTGGTCATAAACTCTTTTAAGTGAAACGATATCTCAGGGGGATGCTGGGCCAAGGGTCTCCTCGGCCCTTGGGTCTGTTCAAAAATGAATAGAGCGCTCTTCAAGACCCCATCCCGGTTTAACCATGAGTTGTGGTATGTACGGGGGGAACCTTGGAGTGTCAAGTGAAGTGAAAGTCAAAACCAACTGGACTAAATGCGTACTGGAGAACAGGGACTCTGCATATATTCTCATCAACCCCTCCCGCGCATTCGGCGCCAAATGAAATGAAATTGGGTGTGATTTTACGGTGGGCATGGATTAACCCTTTGACGCAGAATTTTTATCAACGTATTTTTCATACTTTGTTCATTACTCTGCATTAATTTACGGTAAAATAAGAGTAAAATATTATATTTAGCATTTTAATAATTTTCTGGTTATGTAATACAGCACAGAACAGTGGTGTCCCTTTCTGCGTAAAAGGTAAAATATTCATGGGAAATCGGTGTTTCGTTCAGTGGGACACCGGTGTCCCATTTTTGCTTCAAAATGTTAAATAAGGTTGTGTTTTTTAAAACAAATTACGGCTGTTTTAAATGCGTAATTGCAACCAAATTCTTAAAAATGCTTTTCAAGTTTATCTAAATAAGTACTTCGCATTTTAGAAAAAAACACGAGTTTACAAACCGCTTTTTTTTTTAACCGAGTAGACTCGGTCCCCAGGTACTGTTGATTTAAATGTTCATAATGATTCTCAAAAACATACAAAAGCTTATCATTTTACAATTAAAAAAAAAAAAACATTTTTTTTTTAATGAACCATAAAATCTTACAATATATGCATCAAATTTTGAAAACTGCCTACTTTATTATTTGCCTTGATTTTAGAGACAGTGTCACTCCCGAAGAAAGTCAACGGCCTTTCCAGAGTAAAACTCGGCAATCAATAAATAAAAATTATCAAATAATAAATGAAAAATAAACTTTTTTTTTATTTCTGTGCAGTAGCAAAGAAGCTGGTTAGTTTGCCTTGAACTGTCCTTTGCTCTCCTTCTTGTCTATATCTCTTGTGTCACATCGCCCAAATAACATCGACATTTGCGCCCATAGCTTCGCAAAAAGTTTTAAGTTTCTACACACGTCATTAAGGTTGTTGAGGGTAATTAAACTTCACATTTATCATTATCGATGTCGATTTCAATATTGTTTTCATCTGCATGAAATCAAATTTGAGCTATGATATAAGTGAAAATCCTTCTGTATGTGCAATCAAAATCATAGGAGTGATAACAATGGCTTCAACAAATACCTAATTTTTCAATGCTTCTCTACTTTACAATTTTTACTTCCTTTTACGTAGTAAAGGAAGTATTGTGATCGCGAAAAAAAAATCACTCAAATTTGAGTCTAAATTTTGATTTTGCTCACCCCCGAATGAAAATTCCTTAGTTTTTTTGACCTGTCAGCACGTGTATATGTACCTAGCAACATATAAGCAGCCGAAAAAATTTTTTCAACCACCCCCGAGTTAATTACGACGAGTTTTCTCGTGACGTCTGTATGTACGTGTGTGCGTATGTGGGTCGCATAACTCAAAAACTATATGCCGTAGAAGCTTCTAGCTTGGTATGTAGGCTCTGAGGATGGTCTAGTTGTGCACCTCCCCTTGTGGTTGCATTTGAATGTTCCCAAGGGGGTGTTTTACCCCTTTTTTGGGGTAAATCAGTGTTAATTTCAATGCAGACTCAAGTGATATGAATTGGCGCGACCACTTGGCGATATGTCGCCAAGCTTTTGGTCGCCGTTTGACGCCAACTTGGTGACATATCGCCAAGTTGGCGACAAATTTGGCGAAAAAAATATTTTTCGAATTTGGGTTCAACTTGGCGCTATTGGCGATATTTTGCGAAAAATTCACTGAATGATATTAAAATCAGCAATATTTAGAAAATTAACCATTGCAAAATATTTTTTGCATTGTTTCGTGGCAGATTAGGGGAGTAAATATTTGAATTGTTACCTTGCTCACTCCAAGCACTTTTTTTAACACTTAAGGCAACTACTAAGAAATTTACACGTAAAAGGAAGTAGTGTGGGGTCCATACCAGATTTTTTTTTAAGCAAAATTAAAGTCATCACTTGTTTTCAAGAACTATGACTCATCACTAAATTCGTTGACTTCAGAATGTCAAAGTAATTTTTCCAAAAAAGGGTAAACTGAGCTGTAAGTTAATAAAAATTTTATGAATCGAAAGAATATTGCTTACTTTCAGCGGGGTTTGTCACCAGCGATTAAAAGCGTGCTATGCTCTGCTCTCATAGACTTATCATTGTACCAATCTAACATTTCTTATTTTCACCACACTTTTAAACGTTCAAATTTGATGAAATTTGAAATTTTAAAAAAATTTCACGAATCTAACATTGCGTATAGAAGAAAGTGAAAAAAGGAGAAACAACTAAAATATTAAACACTGCTTTATAGAATATACAAATAGTAATGCTTAACACGATGTTAATTTTACCCTACTTTGATTAAACTGCCCTAAAAATTAATGAATACTACTCATCTAGATATCGCACCCTTGCTACAAAAGTGCCATAACTCAAAAATTGTAATGTTTGAGTTATGACCGTCATTAGACGTAGTTTACACGTCTCTACCAATCTTCAAAAGAGCCAGAAGTTGCATTAAAAAATCAGCCGCCAAAGGGCAGTTATGGCGTTTTGTTGTTTTCAAGGTGCATAGGACCCCTTCCACTGAAATGCCACATCTTGAGTTGTCGTCCAGCCGTCGTAGAACGTGCGTAACTAACGATCATAGTTTGAGATGTATCTGTCTTCATATTGACAAATTCAAAAATAATGTATGCCCAGTCAGCCCGGGAACAGTTTTTTGCAATTCCTGAAAAACGTAGTTTTTTGAGTTGTGGCACTTGTGTAGTAAGGGTGCGATATAATAAGAGATTCCTTCTGGATAACTCTCTAGAGTTTTTGTATCTTAAAATTAATCTGAATTTTGGATGAGAATCGTGATGAACAAAAGTAAACTGCAAAATATCATTGGCAGAGTCAAACATAAAATCAGAAATAATATCATTTTATACTAAAAGAATGTTGTTGTTGTTTTTTTTTTTTTTGCTAAGTAAAAAATGGAGTTTTCAAACATTGTTTTTGATGAAAACAACCATTAAAAAATCAGCGTACGAATAATACGATAAGTGTAACCATAATCGTTGCCTGTTTTTCGTAGAATTCATTTTACCTCACCTATTCAGTTTACCCAACCTGAGTGAGATTACTGGACCAGGACGAAAGATTTCGAGCGAAATTTTGGCTCCCTCATTTAGTTAATTCACAACTGTGTAAGTACATTCCAAATTTTCGACAGTTGTAATTAAATGAAGAACTTTTGATGTATAACATTTTATACGTGCATTGTGAGTGCATGAGAGAGAGAGAGAGAGAGAGAGAAATAAAGAATCACACACAAAAATGTAATAATTTCTTTCTAAAATGTTGACACAAAAAATATATGAATTTAAAAAAAAAAAATACATAACTTTCAAGAAATAACAAATACTTGAAGCTTCTAGAAAGAGTCATTTGAGCTATCATCCTCCTCGCCATCAAATAACCCTCTAAATGACATTAGTTATTCATATAAAATCATTTTTATTGCATATAACATTTACCTCAAGTTCGGTAATGTAAGAAAAACAGAAATTCCTTTCAGCAAATATAAATCAGTCTTTTATGCTTCCTACCTAACTATCGCTTATTCAGAAATCCTCCGAGGCTCAAGTCATCATCTTACGGCAATAAAGTTGATGGAATGGATCAATGAGCATAATTAAATATCACTCATCCTAGATTTATGATCAGCTGAATGATTCAAGGTCTGAAAATTGTAGTGCGGCAATGGAATTTTTAAGCATTTATCAAAGTTCCTTGATAAGTATCAAATTGTTAACAAAAACACACATTCTTTAAAATGACTTCGTCTAAGTCTCTAAGTTAAAGCTAGAGGATTTTTAATCTGCATAACTTCTAAGGCAGGGATTCAAGTGAAACAGCACTGCGATCGCTTCGAATGCAATCGCTACTGGAAGTGAATTACATTATCATCAACTTAACTTGGCATGACGTCACTACGGGTGGAGCCAATAAGAGCTCACAAGCACTCAGCTATCTCCTCTTATTCGCCAAGTAGGCTGTGACGTTTTATCTAGCTCGTATTTCTTAGGCAAACGTCACGCTGACGTCACGATGTTTTTATCAAGAAACGTTCTAATGTAATTCATTTCCAGTAGCGATTGTAATTTGCGATGGCCTGTTTCACTTGAATCCCTGCCTAAATTGTTTTAATGCTAAACACAGAGTAATTCAGTCTACTCACTTGAAAGATTTCTGCTAGATGTTTAATTCATGAACATTTTAAATCTATATTTGTCTAAGCATGAAGACAGTCTACGTAATGAAGCACAAAATGAATTAAAAATTTAGATTCGTGCTTATTATCTCTCTTTGTTCTCAAGTTTACAAAAGTAACTGTTTCCCATTTATTTTAAAACACTATTTTCATTCTAAGCATACATTTCCACTTATCACACTTTATTCATCGCATTGAATTTCGGGGTTGAACAAAGTGGCTCTCCAGATAACAGGTTAAGAATTGTAGACTGCGGGGAATTTTCAGTTTTAAAAGAATGGGGAAAATAATAAAACTCGTGGAAAAGAATAAAAAAACATTGGAGCGATAAATCGATGTTCAGCCATAGTTATTTCCTCGTCTAACTTGCCGGTGGTAAAATTAAAATAATAATAATAATAATAATGATAAAGCTTAAGCGGTGGCGGATTTACAGGTTTGGGGACCCGTCGCATTTATTTTGGGGAGTTCCATAAGGCATCACTTTATAAATAAAGGAGTTTGTGAACAGGAATTATGATTCTCTTCGGCGTCCCTATGTTAAAGGGGCCCCTCGTAACTGCGACAGTTGTAACAAGGCAAATCTGCCACTGCTTCTGAGCCATTTCGCTGTAAAGTTACAATTTCCAAAGTAGAAAAGGTTCTTATTAGTAAACTCTAAATTATCCGCTGTATAGGATGGAAAGGTAACCTTGGATTGGGTGATTCCATGCCAAATCAATCAAAAGAAAATAAATAATAATAATAAATTTTTGACCTCGACATTTCCGATTTTAATAAAATTTGGTGTGAGGGATGTATATGACAAGATAAGTAAAAAACGAAAGGTGAGTACATGCTAATGATTGTAAAGTCGCTCCTAATTATAATGGAATAAAAATTCAAAAATCATTGTAAGGCTAAAGAATTAAGCTTTCTATGGATATGCAACATGATTTTCTTGCAACAGGTTTAAGTTTCAAGGTCACCGTGACTTTTGACCTCGAATATCTCAAAACACGTCCCTTAGAATTTCTTTTAAAAAATATATTTTGTAGCTCTAATACTATTCTTCCACCACACCAAAACTTAAACTGGGACCGCAATGGCAAAGTACTCGAAAAAAAGCAGGAATGTTTGCAT